>JADLZL010003608.1:0-97724 GCA_015844335.1 Chrysopogon serrulatus | reverse complement strand
GCACTGTTCAGACATATGTGTTCAGCAACGTTGAGGTTCTATTCAGGAGTGCCACCAATCATTTTCTAATCCATCTTCTTGTCTTATTTTGATTTAACTAAATGAACTGGCATCCTACAATTAATAAATGTGAATCTGAGATGATCCCTCTATCAGTCTCCTCCCTTATTACTGTAGAAGCTGAAACACTATTAAACATGTGCCTAGATGAACTGGATTGCTTGTTCTTGTTCTTTATACCTGCTGCACCTGGTCCACGCCCCAAGGCTGTCAGTTTCTCCATCATCAGAATGTTATATTTGCTCCTCTCCTTTCCTTTCCTTTGCTTTTATCCTTCTTAAAAAGCATATAGCTTGACACATACAAGGAGCTAGTCACATATCCTCTTCCTTTGATTCTTTACAGTCTACTGTCAGCTGGGTCTACTGTCTACTATCACTTTTGTGACTTTAAAATAGTTTCATTGGCTCCTGAAGTAAATGCTATTAGATGAGATGCATATTGAATAAAAAAAAAGTAGTTTGTCTCACATATATGCTTTAAATTCAATGATTCAAAGAAAAATGAAGACATGCTGATTATACAAAAATCATGAGGGACCTAGAATTAAAGGTTCCTCTCTCCGCCCTATTGGAAACAATGTTGTAAATTTTTAATTGACAGTGCCTTAAAAAAGAGCTAAACTGAAGTGTCCTTGAAAGTCAAGCTTTTAATTCTTTTTGACAGAAATGTCAAAACGAATTATGATGGCTGGTATTATTTTTTCCTTTCAATATCAGGCACTGAAGTAAAGAATGTTTGTTTTTAGTCCAAGTTAAATGTACATGTAAACATTTTCACATCTATGGATTAATAGTTCCATAGATACTTATGGTACTTGTGGATTGATGAATCATGTCGCATGTTTTCATGCAGGAATTGCTGGATGCACCTTTATTTGTGAGTCTTCACAATTTGTGTGCAATACTGAAGTGCACTAATCCAACCATGCTTATGTTACAATCTGCTATCAGAAATGCTGGGTATCAAGTATCAGGAAGTCATGTGGATCCACTAGCTCTTAAAACAGATGCCCCAATGTCAGTGATCTGGGACATCATGCGATGCTGGGTATGATACATTTCTTTGTTTTATCTAGCCTAATCAATCATGTTTGGCTGATTGATTAGTAACTTTGTTTTGCAGGTCAAGCTTCACCCAGTTAAACATCGACCTGGAAATCATCCAGGCAATGTGATACTTTCCCAAGAGCCTAAATTACAGGTAGCTGATAAATCAAAATTTTGCATCGTTTCTTTGAAAATTTTCTGTGTGAAAAAAGTTATTATGCAAAAGCAGCAAGCCCTGTACAGAACAACTAAGCTGCATATTATCAACTTGGTTCATTAATGGGGTAAGCACTGCTGGGAAGATACCCGGGCAGTTTTGAGAAGGGGGGGTACACTTGGATTGGCATGACAGTTTTTTGTAGAAGATCTAATCAGTCTGGCTAATCAAAATGTTAGTAACCCCTTATGAACAAAGTGTAGAAAATCTGCATTAGTTTGTAGCCGCCCTTTCTCCTAAATTATCTGCTCCATCTGTTAGGAATGGCCCTTTGTATTGGGGCATTTTATCTATGATTCTGATTGGTTTAGTGGGAGAGGTTGACATGCTCGACGTGCAGGTGCCATGGCAAATTGGCAACTGCCTGTTTGCCTGGTGTCTAGGAGAAATGGTGGGTGAGGGAATGAAAAACTGTGGTCTACAAATTGAGAGACTTCTTTAGTGATCAAGCATATGGGATCAGTACCCATGGAGGGAGTTGACATGAAAAGAGAGATAAACAAACAGCCTAACTCAGGCCAGCTGCTCGTCTTGAGGGGGTGGCCCTGGGCTCTGCTCGTTTGGGTTGATACCCTCGCCTGCCCAGCCAAAAAATTAGCCGTTGACCGTATGCAGGATAGTAGTTTGGATCCCAGCCGCATTTTGGCTTGCCACAGTATCACACGGCCGATTCTTGTGCTGCTGATTCAGTCGCTAACGTTTGGCGGCTAAATATTTGGCTGGGCACAGTACAGCATCAATCCAAATGTGCCCTCAAATGCCCAATGGCCTCTGAAAAGTAATACTAATACTAAGCATAGTGGCCACAGTTAAGCTTGAGCTGAGCTTAAGAGCTCTGTAGCTGATTACACAGTCCGCATGTTTAATTTGATTTCTGAAAGTTAATTTTAGGAATAAATATATTTTTGGAATGCTTAAAATTTTTTTGTTCTTGATTTTGGTTTCCTCTAGTAACTTTGTCATAGCCATATTTGTTATATGTAGTTTTTGACACGTTTGCTGAATAAAAAATGCTCCCCATTTTGCAGAGTGTGCGTGCCACACAGAAACCACAACAACTTGTTCAGAAAAAATAGAATGGAGTTAACATTTATTCCTCATTTAACATTTTCATTATTTCCTTTTTTGAATAACTGCCAGGCAAAATTTTCCAAAGCACCTGAGCCCTCCTCAGTCACTCGGAAGAGCCCAAGATTCATGCCAAATCCTGAGAAGTATTGGGGTCCTGGGACTAAGGCTGGTAGGCATCGGAAAACATTTCAGATGAATAATCGTAACTGACAAGATCTCGGCGCCAGAAGATGGACAAGGGTGTGTGGAGCCATGCATCATACAGACCTTCGGCTGGCAAAGCATTATGAAGTTTTTGGGGTATCGATTGCTGTGGGTCCTGGATTTTCTTTTTGCTCGGAGTGCATTTCTCGAAATGCTTATTATCCTGGAGTAGCATTACCATGATTTATTGATTTGTACTAGAAACAGGGCTAGAATGCATGTATGTGGGTGCGAAAAGGACACCACCAGCTTGTCTGAATGTTACACTTTTGACAAATCCCTATCTATCTATCTATTAAAGAATTGTTTTACAAAAAAAAGCAAAAGAATTGAAAATTAGTTCTCACCTAATTTTTTCTTACCCATTATTAACGCTCTATATTAATCTAGCTTTAGGCCACCTAGCATCTTACGTCTACTAGTTCTACTCCCTCGTTTAACATCTTTGATTATTTACTTTTTTTTAGTAACTAGAAGGATTCCCTGTACGTTGATGTGGCTATCAAAAAGTGATTAGTTTTGTACTACACAGTAAACAATATATGGAAAAAAATTAACACATGTATACGTAATATTATTGTTTATTGATGATTTGTGGTAACAATGAAAATATTGTCTGTAGTCATACGTGTCATAGATTACTCAATGAGAGTAGAAATTGATGTATAACTGAACAAAAATATTCAAATGAGTTGCGCAGGTAACAATTTTGGATGATGAAATATAAAGAAGAGACTAATATTGTTAAACAAATAGTTTGTAGCTATTCGTATTGCTTGAACTCGTAGGACCGTCTTGGTTGTAGACTTGTAGCATTTACCTCAAATTATTCAGTAAGAGAAGGGAAACCAGTTTTGAGATATTGTAGGCCATCACTTGTCATGCCTGCCTTGAGGACCTGATGTTAACTGCCTTGGCATTTGAGGAACAATGAAACAAATGAAACAGCATGCTAGCATGCCTCCTTAAGATCATGGTAGCCGTGCTGCTCAGCCAGCACCAGCAATGTATCACACACACACTGTACTTGTGTCCATGAGGCCGCACAACAATTAATTTCATTCATCGCATATATCGGCCTAAGCCTCCACAGATTAGCATAGCCGTGAACTGGAGAAGCCATCGTACGTCGAGCTTAGGCAGCATGTGGTGGGTGTAGGTGAACTGGAGAAGCCTTGAAGACCTTTTGCATCCGTGTCGTCTTCTCTCTTATGGGGCTGTGCCATAAACAAAAATGACTGGGTCGTCTTCTCATCTAGGATCGGAGTGCACCGAGTTGGAACTACACAGTACCAGATTTGCTTGAGGACAGGGACGCCACCTATCGGTTGTCGTTCTTGTCTTCTTGAGATAAGCTGGCGATGACTAGGGTGCAGGTCCTTCCTCTTGAGGACACAGTTGGCACCATGTGCTGAACTGGTAGGCATACTACTGGCCCTATTCAGCTGGCTTAAAGCCGGCTGCTTCCGGCTGCTTGCACAGTACCGGACAGAGAGAAAGAAGTAGCCGAAGTAGCTGGAAGAAGCCGAAACCAGCCAGCTCTCCAGCAGCCGAACAGGGCACTATGAAGCTCTGGCGACTACTAATGAACACATTTTTGGAGTGCGTTAATCTGAGGCTCACAGAAATGATAAACGGGGCAGGATGGCCTTTTGCAATCTACTCCTACTTTATATTCACACGATCAGTCACATCAACAGCCACCGATGAAAAAAGGATACTGGTGAGGGACTGAAAGGGCCGAGAAGACGGGTGGTGGCACATTGTTGATCTGCAGTCACATCAACAGTCACCGATGCAAGGAGTCTCGGCCACCCTCGTGGAGAATTTTTTCTTGGTCAGTGTGATCAGTTACTTGGTGCTGAACCGGTGGAGTTATAACAAAATGGAATGATTTAGATCAGCTGATGATGTGGCTTGTTGTGGTATTAGATAGCACACAGAGTGGGAATTATCTTTATAAAAGATATAGATAACTGTAAGACAAAATTTTCTAAAGTACAGTCACTCAGAAGAGCCTATAAAAAAAATTGAGGCTGTGTTTGGATCTTTAGGCCTAAACTTTATTGTCCATGTTTAAAGACTAATTAGGAGGACTAAACATAAACTATTTATAAAATTAATTTACATAAATGGTGGTTAATATGCGAGATAAATTTATTTATTAAGCCTAATTAATCCATGTAGCATTTAGGTTTAATGGATTTATCTCGTGAATTAGTTTCTATTTATATAATTTATTTTATAATTAGTCTATATTTATAATATTTTTAATTGGTATTAAACATTTGATGTGATAATATGGACTAAAGTTTAGTCCGCATGATCCAAACACCCTTAATGATTTAGCAAAATCGTTCAGAGCATCATCAGAACCCAAAAGTTGAAATTTGTTCAAGCTTATGCATCCGAACCAGAGGGCGACTATGAAATCACTTTTTACAAAGGAGAATAGGCCTGGATCTATTCCAGACGAGCCTCTTTCCACTCTCTCTGCCATTATTATCTAAAAAAGTCAGACATGTGTGCATGTATATTCCATTTTATTCCTGAGATTTTACTTTCTACCTGCGCAAATTATTTTGTAGTGATATTTCTCAGTTCTATAACCTTTGCATTTATTTTTGAGCAAAATTACGGCGGCAAAAAGAAAAAAATCAAAGAAAACACAAAGCGTTGACAGCCCACTTTGGGCAATGTGGGCGTTGTTGGGCCGTGTCTCTCTCTCTCTCTGTATCATCTTCTTCCTCGAGGCCGCCGTCGCTTCGTCACTACTCCAAACCTCTTCTGCCCTCCTAATCTCCTATCCTAGGCTTAAGACTCCAATGGCGGGGAGGTGAGCTCGGGGATCTTGTAAGCGTAATGGAGCGAGCGGTGCCCTAGGCGGCGCCCCCGGCGCCCGCCCACGACCCGCCACCGCGCCGCCGCCACCGGCTGCCACCCGGCATCGGCGGCCCCCCTCCTCCCGCCGTTCCCCACCTCCCCTCTCCCGTCCGGCGCCCGCCGCCTCCTCCTCCCCCCCCCCACCTCCCTCCCCGCTGCCGCAGCCTGTGGCCAGCCTGGACGCCGGGCGCCGCCTTGCCCTTGAAGGCGGACGCGCGGCCGCTTCGCTTCGCGGGCGCTGCCCCGCAGCAGCCCGGCGCCCCGCCGCCACCTTCCCTTTCCCCCCGCACCTCCCTCCCCGGCCTTGCGCAGGAACCGCCGTCGGCGGACGCTGGCGCCGCCCGCTGCCGCGGGCGGGACTGCCGCTTCGCTTGCCGGCGCGGTCGCGCTTCGCCGGCGCGAACCCGCAGCAGCCAGCGCCCCCAGGCGCGGTGGTTCCGCCGACGCAGGCGGCGGCGGGCGCAGCCACCCCGCCACGGACGGCCGCCGGACACGCTCTCGCCGGAAGCGAGGCGACCTTGGCGCGCCCTGCTGCAGCCTGCGCGCCTGGCGCGCCCTCCATGCCAACGGCCGGCCCTCGCGCGGCCGCCCCTCGGCACGTGGGCGCCGGGCGGCGCCCGCCGGCCGCCCGATGTCGGCCCGGCCATGGAACGCCCCGCGCCGGGCGCCTCCGCCGCCCGGGCGCTGCGCGGACCTCCCCCCGTTGTGCGTCACCGCCACCCAGCCACCCCCCCGCAGCCACCACCGATGCCCCCGCCGGCAGCGTCTTTCCCACCTTCCTCTCCGCCCCAATGCCCACCACCTGTTCGACGCGCCCCGCCCCAACCGCCCAGCACCGCCGCCGCTGCTGCCTGCCTCTCCGACTCCCTCGGCCGCCCCTCCCCCCTGTGTGTGCGGCGGGGCACCCCTCGAGCAGCGGGTGTCGAGCCGTTGCCGCCTTCCTCGGCGGCCACGGCTCCCCCCCACCCACCGGGTGCCCCACCTCGCCGCCGCCGCCCCAACCGGCCATGGAGTCCCCGTCGGGCGGCTCGTGCGCGCTTCTGCGCGCTGGCTGCGGCTTCGCCGCCTCGCCTCGCCCGGCTTCCAGCCCGGCCGCGGCCGGGCCCTCGCCGGACGCCGCCCCCTTCTTCCCCGCGCCATCCGGTCGTTCCAAGGCAGCAAGGTGGGAGGGCGGCTGCTTCACGGACTGCTCCGGCGACGACGACGACCTCCTCCTCGAGCCGGAGGAGCCTCACCGCAGAGGCGGCCCGCCTCGCAGCTCCTATGGCGCCAACACGTATTCGATCAACTTTGGCGGGGGGGCCTCTCGTTGCAGCATGATGGTGGGGAAGGCTTGGCGGCCGGTGCCACCGGGGTGACGCCGCCGTGGCCCCTCCCCCCTTGCCACGCCGGGCCGGGGCGCCCAAGCGTCGGCGTCACGCCCACGCCGCCGGAGGACGAAGCCCGCCGCTTTGAGTGCCATCCGGCCGCATCTTGTTGCACAGCCGGTGGCCCAGCTCGGTGCCGGTGCACCGGCCGGCTTGGCCCAACCGCCCGCGCCACAGCCCCGGACAAGGACGGGTGGCGGGTCGTCCTTCCGCAGCACCGGGGCTGAGCGGCGGCCGCGTCGCGGCTGCTCATCGACCCAGGCGCAGCACCGTCCCACCGAGGGTGGACGACCTAGACTTCGTCGGCGAAAGTGCAGGACCAGCTGCCTCAAGCGCCTCTCCACTTGCCCATCGAGTCGCCACCTACAAGAGGCCCCCGCGCTGCTTCAATTGCGGGGGCATCAACCACCACGCGCGGGACTGCAAGCGTCCACGCTCGACCACTGCAGAACCGGCCGAGAGGGATGGTGACCGCTTTGTTCGCCCGGCACCGGGCGGCTCGAGGTACCCGGTGGCTCCCGGGGGCCACGCCCCTCGCCACCGCACTTGCGGACCCGCCACCAGACGCCCGAGGAGGAAGCGGGGCGCCGTCGTCAGTGGGGAGGCGAGCTTGAGCTTCACCGTGGTTGTCCGTCACACGCTGGCGGCTCTTCCGACATCCCACTTTCGAGGGCGTCGCGCGGCCATCGCCGGGGCCGCTGCCGCCTGCAGGCCGGATGAGGTTATCATCCGCCACCTCAGCATGGAGCCTCGGCCGCACAGTTCTACCGGGCACGCGGGGACGCTGGGCGGCGACGGCGCGACCACCCGGCCCAGGGCCACGCTGGGAGCTCGTGCGGCCAGCCCACGGGCGGGGTCGCACCTACGTCGAGGTAGTCTCCGGCGGACACCAGCCTGGGTGGCCGCCGAGCGAAGCTCCCCCGGGGCAGCGGCGACCACTTGCGGTGGGCGCCTGTCCAGCCAAGGGCGCTGACCGCACTTGCCCCTCTCGCGCCTCACCTCCAGCAGGGCACGCCGCCCAGATCGCGAGGCACGGGACGCGCCACCGTGGACGCCGAGGAGGCCGCCACCGCACCAGGCGATTGGCCACCAGCGGGCGCCGTCCCTAGGGCGCAAATCTGCGACCAAGGCGCGGGCGCTCGGGGGCGGAGCCGAATGTCGCCTCGACTACCCCCCCGGAGTGCACCCGCGCCATCGTCGTCCACCCCTCCAGGCCGCCGACCATGGAGCCTACTGGCGAGTCGCCTCCCGCATGTCCCCAAAACATCGAGCAACCAGCATGGGAGGCCCAGTCAACAATTTCAGAGCTTCCAAGCCAGGATGCGCCCACCACAGAAGCACCACCCCCGTCCCGGAAGCTCCTCTGCCCCTGGGATCACCTTCACCGGGCGCGGTCCCTGAATGCCAGTCCCAGCAGCCGCAGCCGACGCCGACGGTGGGTGACGACCCAGCTCTCTCGCTACCGGGGCCGCCCATCGCGGGCAAGCCGTCGAGCGTCTCGTCCGCCGTATGGCCGGTTACTAAGGACGCTCCGGCGTGCCTTGGCGGCTGCCCGACACCTGGGGACGCGGACGACTACGGTTCCCCCCACCGGGGTTCGAACAGCGGCAGCGGGAATCCCTTCCCCACGCATCGCCCAGGTTGCAGGCCGCAGGAGGGGGTGAAGCCCAGCCAACACCGCTCGATCTTCTCCAGCCCGGGAACTCTAGCCAGAGCGCCATAGGCTTGGAAGCCGCGCCGCCAACGCCATCGTCGGAGCAAGCGGGCTCCCCGAACGCAAATCAAGTCTCTCCGGGAGGAGCCTCCAACTGGAGCGGCTCCGCGGGTCAGAGGACCTCCACTGGTCTTCGCCTTAGGAAGTTCCAGCAGCGTATCGTGCGCAAGAACACCTCACCTTTGCTGCCGTTACCACCAATCAAACAGCCATCGCCGCAGGCCTGGTTGCCGAAGCGGAGCCGGAGAATCGCCGAGCAACCCCTGTCGAGGGTGCCAGTTTCCAAGCGCGGGGAGATCCTCGCCATGAAGCGCTTGGGCTTCCTGGAGGAGGGCACGGCCCGAGCCAACACGGCGGCGAAGAAGGCCTGCGACGGCATCTTCGTTGACAAGCTCTCCGCATCGCACGCCGAGGCCATCAGGGTGCTCTTCGCCGACCCGTCCAGTCCGTCGCGGCAGAGGAAACGCGGAGGCTCACACGCCTAGGTGACCTCGAGGCCGAGGCGGCCGACCTTTGTTGTTTATTTCGCGAGTAATAGCATCTAAGCTCGGCGCTTAGGGGAGAGAGCAATTTGTATTACATGTAATCCCCAAGCGCACCGTTTGAACAATGTACTAAAAAACCCCTTTCTTAAATACAAAGATGCGCAAATCTTTTGCGTATTCGAGAAAAAAAGACTCCAATGGCGGCGGGTTGGCGGGCGGCCGGCGGCCGGCGGCGGTGATCCAATTCCACAATTCGTGCAACTGTGTCAGCCTCTACTCGCTTGACCGACCGATGCTGTGCTGGATCCCTCAGCCTCCTCTGGCCGATCGACTCCGATCATGCCTTGTTCCAGTGCCAATACAATGTCGCCGGCAGCATCCACAACCCTCTCGTCGCCGGCGATGTGCGTGGAGGGCTCGCGCCGCACGCACCCATCGGAGGTCAGGCTGCCCTTCCCGAGCTAGGAACAGAACCTGTGTGAATTCGAAATAAAAAACAAGTCAACTTCTATTGTGGGCCTGAATTCTTTCTAGGCCGGGAACATCCGTACAGATGAGACAACCCAGTCGAAAAGGGCCCAAACCGAACAACTGAACATTCTCTCGTCGTCGTCTTCCTCCCGACGGCCCACCCCACCACACACATAAACACATGGAGGAGTGGATTCATCTCGTCTCCCCCCCCCCGCCCCCCTAGCCCCCCATCGTCATCCTTCCGTTCTCCATCCCACCGCCCGCCCGCCGTCATCCTTCCCCCGCCCCCTTCCCTGGTGTGTGTGCGGACTGGCCGTTCCACGGCCCAGGCACAGGCAGGCCCGGCGAATCCGTCCGGCGGCCGCATGATGAGTGCGGAGGCGGCGGCCGAAAACTAGAGCTTGTCGCCCCTCCGGCCCTCGGTGAGTCGGCAGCTGTGGGCGGGGACGCGTCGCGGCCCCTTGCCGGGCAGGCCGGTGTTCGCCGGATCTGCTGGCGGTCCACGCTGGGGGGCACCTCGATGGCTGCGCTTGTTCCGCCCGGTGTGGCGCGCGCTCGTCCGCGACGTCACCGCGGGATCCCGGCACACGTGATGGTGTAGCACTCGACCGTTGCATCACTCTGGAGGAGGAAGGGCATCCTCCTAACAATACCGTATGTTCCGAATCAACTACTAATAATCAGGTAAAATATTAGTAATTTTTTTGTGCTATTACTCTTTGGGTATATAGTTTATTTAATCATCATCATCATCATGTTGAAGGAGTCGAAGGAAAAAAAAAATCTATTTTTATTTATAATTTATTGTTTTTCTACTCCGAGACCGATCGATACTGCAGCGTCCGTGTTCGATTCGAATTGGAAAAGCACAATGTCTGATCTGAGATATATATAGATATATATAAATATCGATCTGTACGCACCTATGTCTACTCGTCACTAATCTCCTTTGTTGGCTGCATGAACGCTATGGACCAGAAGAGGAAGAAGACGTGCCAGAAGAGGAAGAGGAGGATGAACACAGACACAACAGCAACGGCAGAACGTATCCCCGAGCTGTCCAACGAGATTGTGTTTGATATTCTAGTTCGGCTGCCTGTCAAGCACCTCCTGCAGTGCAAATCAGTGTGCAAGGCCTGGCGAGAGATCATCACCGACCCTTTCTTCATCCGTGCACACCTCCAGCGCTCGACCTCCAGATGTGAGGAGGATCCATGTGTTATCATCACCCCGCACACCATAGGCCAGCGGTTCATCCCAGAGGGGCCCTGGCCGACCACCTTCTCCAACCACATCCGCTTCTACCAGTGGCGGCAAGGTGCTTCTATGGCTACTCTGTTGCACGACAAGGACTTTGGCAGCGAGTTCAGATGCGTGCGTGCCTTTGCTCAGTGCGATGGCCTCGTGCTCCTTCCCACGGACACTGGCCTCTATCTCTTCAACCCAGCCACCAGGGAGACCGTCACACTGCCAGATGATAGAGATAGTAACTGGCGCCACGGAACAATTCGGTCATGCTGCTGCTGCGCTGGCCTGGGCTTAGATCCGCGCACGGGCAAGTACAAGGTGGTCCGGGCCTTCTTCCGATCGATAGATCCTGAGACATACATGGGGACTGACATGGGGATGGAGGTGTTTACCATCTCAGGCGGCGACGACAGTGGCAACGGGGGCGGCAGCGGTTGGAGGGAGATCAGGGATGAACTTCCATACCTTCCTGAAAACTGGCGTACCGGTATGACGGTCAATGGATTCTTGTTCTGGTGCCTTGGTGAAGAGGACCCTCCATGGGGTCTTCTCCGGTTCAGCCTGGCAGATGAAGCATTTGGCATCACTAGGCTCCCAGACTGCATGCATCTTGCCCAACCTGATGCCTTTACATTGGATGTGCTGCACGGGGAGCTATGCGTGTCGGCACATACCTCCGAGGGCACGGTGACCATGTGGATGTTGCCGATACAAGAAGATGATGGGGGCCAGGGGCAACAACCCTGGGAGCAGCGTTACACTATCCATCTCGGTAGTATGTTCCGTCCGATGGATTTTCTCCGTCCGATGGCTTTTCTCCCTGGTGGCCGAATAATGCTGAATTTTGGTGACAAAATTTGCCTCTATGACATGGCTACCGCGGAGCTGACCACCGTGTGCGAGATGGATCGCGTGAAATACCAGGGTCGTAGGGCACGTTCATGGAAGAACATTTTCACCTACAACGTTCATCTGTATACGGAAAGTTTGGTTCGGATCACTGCATAGCCTGCCGACGAAGCATCTGTCTTTGAGAGAGAGAAAAACAAGTGTTTTATTGTTTGGCACTACGGCTATGTCCGTATGTCGCATGCTGTACCTTTTATTTCGGTACCACTTGCGTCCGGACACATGCGCTCATCCGGACGCCCATATAACACATAGGGTTCATATTCCGTCTGCTCCCTTCCGCTTTTTTCCTGCCCCACGCGTGCACTCTAACTACCGCTTCTTTTGGTTCTTCCCGTGACCCCTCTTTTCTCCGCACGGGTGGCAATTGAGAAGTGGGATGAGCTAGGGATGAGCTAGCGGTTGAGAACAAGTAGCACACCACCAGCACGCCATGGCCGCAGCACCCCTCCGCTGGCCACCCTAGAGCACGCCACGCCCCGTTAGTCGATCCCTAGCTCGCCCTTGGCCAAACAACTTAAAACATTTGCAACACGAAAAAATACAAAATAAAAACATTTGGAAGATATACTTGCAACATGTGCGTAGAACATATGAAATATTCAAAAAAAGGCACTTGCAACATGAAACTATTTGCTGCAACATAACACAAACAACTAAAAACACGCCGTTACAACATCTGTGTGACATATATGCAACATCCAGATAAAAAATTGCAACATCGGATGGCATCTGACCGAGCTGCGCGGCGCGCGTGAACTGTGGCGCGTTCGTGCACGCACCTCCAAGTGTCATGTTCTTCCTATGGAAAGCGACGGCGTCGCGCCGGATGCGTCACCATCCACAGGACGACGACGATGACTAGTGCGCTCTCTGTGCTGTCAGGAAAGCGAGACACGTACGGTCACCCATCAGCTCCATGCCTGTGTGTCTTCACGAAGGAGGTCTGCAGGCATCGGGTTGAAGAATGCATGGTTGCTGTTACGTTACGTACGCGAAGCTGCCGGATTAATTATCTCCTGCTGACTCCTGTTCAGGGTTTACTTAATTATTTGGTAGGCGGGTAAATCATAAAATGATGGCGGCTATGTAGCGTCAGCTAGCGACGGCGCACGCGGCGTACGTGCAGTTAGAGTTGAGGTATTTATTTCCCCGTGTTTAGAGGCGGAGAAGCGAAGGAACTCGTTCTTTGAATTCTTGACTTGAGACTCCCCCGGATCGGACACGCATGCAACCCGCGCGGTCGGGACTACCACCGGCGGCATGCATGCATGCATGCACTTCCACCACCTCGATCGGCGTCGGTCGGCAGCAACCGGCCGTGTCCATCGATCGGCGAGCTGTGCCGGACCCGGACCCTCATCTACGGCCTATTTCCTTCTTCCTATGATCCGCTCGGTCTTTCACGACTTCATAGCGACGCACCCCTCCACAGCGACAACATGGCACATCCTCCCTCACGGCCACGCGCGCACCCTTGGCGGATCCATGCCCCGGGCGCCCGGCGGTCACGTGTGTGTCCTCACCGTAGGCCATGCGTGCCTTCCCCGATGGCTATACCACCCTTGCCCAGTTGACCGTGTGTGCCCTTCCCGACAGCCATCCAATATGCAATGGCCATCCCAGACACGGCGGCTCCATGCCCCAGTACGGTGGGGTGCGGTCATGCGTGCTGCCCTCCACGATGGCTGTGCCCTTGCCTTGATGACCACACGTGGCCACACGCGTAACCTAGGCGCGCGGCAGCTCCACGCCGGCGGCCTCTTGCAGCTTGCCAGCCGGCCACTAAGCCGGCCTAGCACGCCGCCACCCGGCCGGCTGCCGGCCTGCCGCAACGGCTTCAAGATCCACACCGCGTCCCCGGCAGCCTGGCTAGCACAGGCACCGGCCCGGCCTCTCCACACGACCTGCCTCTGCGGCTCTATCTGCTGCCGCCGCTAACCGCTAGCTGTGAGTGGAGGTGGAGGCGTGGAGCGTTGCCGTCGGCCGCTCGCCGTCGCCGCTGAAGGTCGGAGAAGAGGCACAGAACGGATGGAATGGGGAGCACTGTACAGTTGTTCGGTTTGGGCCCTTCTCGGCTGGGTGGTCTCATCTACACAAATACACCCGGCCTAGAAAGAATTCAGACCCACAATAGAAGTTGACTTCTTTTTAATTTCGAATTCACACAGTTTCCTAGTTAGGTCCATCTCATTGAAAACCTCTCACTCTAGCTTGGAACAACTCCAGAGTCATCCCCATCCCTCGTGCCCCCCAAACCAAACACTCCAAAAAGTAGGATCATCCCACCCCATCACATTTTATCTCACCAACTAAACACTACCTAAGATCCTATTTGATTGTTAGCTAGAAAAAGTAACTAACTAGAGTACCCAGTATACGGACGCATTATAGTTAGCGAGCTTGATACAGGTGGACCTACGCCTAACCAACTGGATCCTCCGGGCCCCGTCGTCGCCGTCGCCGCCGTGTTGTGCTTGTACCTCGACGGCGGTGATAACTGCAACAGGGCCTCGCTTTCGCCAACGTTTGTCAGTGGGGTCGGTGGCGAAGAACCTGACGGTGCACAGCCGGCCGCATCCTAGGTGCACTACGGCGGAGCTGTTCCGGAACCACTCCCCAGGCGGCCTGAAGTCCTCCCACACGCCGCACACCTGCGGCGGCGACGAGGCGGTGGCGGCGTCGAGGTCCGCGGCGCAGAGGCAGAGGTCCGGCGAGGCGGAGATGCCGAACCAAAGGTTGCAGCCGGGGACGTACTCCGCCTTGCCGCGGAACGGGAGCGCCCATTCGCCTTCCTTCCGCCAGGCGCGGCACGCCGTGTGGAAGGAGTAGGTGCCGACGCCATCCGCGTACGTCCAGATGGCTGCGCCGGCGCCGGCGCCGGCGCCGACGACGGCGTGGGAGAGGACCTGGGAGCCACCGTACCCGGGGTCGTGCACGTACGGCGGCTGCGGGAGGTCGTGCCAGTGCCAGTCGTCGCGGTCAGGCTCGTAGAGGAGGGCCTCGAAGCAGCTGCGCCTCTCCGGGCGAGGGATGTGGTCGAGGACGTACAGGTTGTCGCGGCCGCCGTCGCCGTCGCCGCCGGGGACCGAGGCGGAGATGGTGTGCCACTTCTCGGCGCCCACCGTGGGCCCGGCGCGGATCGCGCCGTTGGCGGCGTCGTAGATGAGGGTCCGGCGCAGCTCGTCGATGGACACGACCCGGTCGCCGCCAAGGAGGTGGAAGTTCAGGGCGGTGGTGGCGCCGGGCAGCCCGCTCGGGTGCGGGGGGGTCTTGAAGCGCACGGCGGGAGGAGGAAGAGGCAGCGGGAGCATGCCCACGTCCATGGCCTCCGGGTCCGGGTCCGGCTCCGACTGGAACAAGGGTTCCACGTCCACGGAGTGCAGCGTGTAGGTCTGGTCCCTGTGGTCGGTGAGACACAGGTGGACATGCCTCCGCTGCGCCGTCGCCGCGGCCGCAGCCATGCCGGCCTATGCTAGCTGTCCGTGTCGTCGACCAACAGCACGTACGCAGCCCACCCAGCTGCCGGCCCGGCCGTGTTTGTTAATAATCTGATTTGATTTTATGGTTCATCTATAATATCTATCCATCTATATATAGAGAGAGAATAGCTAGAGAGAGAAATGTCGTGCTCCAATCCAGGTCGGTGGAGGACTCGATCGCTGGTGCATGCTGGCCGATCATCGATTCCGAATTGGAGCGGATTCATGCTTCAATACATTTATTTATATTATTATTATATTAAAAAAACACATGAGCATCAGAGGCGGGTCCAGAAATACAAAATTTCCTTGTTGGTTAGAGGGACAAAGATACAATTCTTACCTAAGTTTGATTAAATTTGAAAGCTTTCCTGCGATCATCTCTTCCTTTTTCACACGCCCATGCATGCTGCCTACTCGTTGCATGTAAATTTCTTCTATCTATCCTAAGATAAACGCAAATCACACTTTTTGACAAGTCAAAACTTTTAAAGTTTGACCACTATATACAAAATTGTACTAATATTTATATATGATTTCTAGTAAATATCATTAGATTGAATATAGAATATAGTTTAATGATAAACTTATTTGGAGATATAAATATCGATAAAACTTAAAAATTGAACTCCTCAAGAAATGACATGTTCGTTTATTTTAGGATGAAAGGAGTATACGAGATGTTTGGAGCTATTTTATACCAAACAGGTCTTTTACAAATAACTTCACACAAATCATATTTTGACATAAAACTAAGGTGGATAAAGATAAAAATAATAGCTCTTCCCAATCCTCACCCACACAAGTGGGGCCTAACTCAAGTGGAGGTTGGGTTTTTTTGCCCTTATTAGGTTACGTACGTGTGGCCACGTGTGGTCATCAAGGCAAGGGCACAGCCATCATCACAGCTCGTCGATCGATGGACACACGACCACCGGTTGCCGCCGACCGACGCCGATCGAGGTGGTGGAAGTGCATGCATGCAAGCCGCCGGTGGTAGTCCAGGGGGCCCTGCAGCAGGCAGCTGGGAAAAAACTTGGGTGGGCGATGGGCTCATTGCCTCCAGGATGCGCCCCCTGCCCAGATGCACGACGCGTGGGCGTGCTCCGCATCAGACGGCCACGGGAATCGATGCCGTCAGCTCAGCTTCATGGTCGCTTCGTCTCCATGTCTACCGGCACCAAACGAACGATGGCTCGGCTTCACGTTAGATCGGCTCAGAAATCAAGACGGCGCAAAGGAATTCCCGGCACAAAACTGTGGAGCTCCTCCATGGATGGCAACCTGTGGACCTCCTCCCAGGAGTGCCCCACGGACCGCCCGCTGCTCCGGTGGGGGGGGGAGGCTCTACGAATGGGGAAGGCATTATTGGTGGACGACGACATAGCCGTCATGGGGCGTGGTAAGGAGGATTCATCGAGGATGGAGCGAAATTAGAGGCCAGCGTTTTGCTATACTGCCGTAGGATGAAGGTGTCCACGAAGCATCTAGGTGGGGGGGCGCCGCATACGGAGAGCCCGCCCCACCCAAGTTTTTTCCGGCAGCTGGCTCATCGATTCCGAATTGTCGTGCTGCAGCCTCCAGCCCTGGGCCCTTGTTGGTGTTGGCGCGCTGATCGACTCCGAACCTGTCCCTAGCTTCTCCGCCTCTAAAAGTTATTGGTGGACGACGACATAGCCGTCATGGAAATCATCGAGGACGAAAAGTTATTGGTGGACCTCGCCATAGCCGCCTCGCTGCGATTGGATTGTGTACTTTGCTTCCTTCTTAATGAAAAACGGGCACAACCCGATCGCGAAAAAAATAGCCGCCTCGCTGCCGCCGGGCCAAGAACTGCTGCTGCCCACCGCCAGCCGTCAGACAATGGGCCACGGGTGCTGGAGCGTTTCCTCTACAAATGGCGCGCCGCCACGTACGGCTGCCGGTGCTCGTCGCGCTGCTGGACAACACCTTACGGACTACGACGACGACGCCAACCGGTTTGGGGCCGAGCCGCCGCCGGCCGTCTCACGGCTCGTCGTTCCCAGTAGGAAAACGGGACAGATCAGTCGTCATGGCCGGCGGCACGCGGTCGTCTTGGTCGTCGCCGGACATGGCAAGAGCACCCCTACACCTCGCCGTCGCCCTAACAACCGCCGCGGCAACGGAGTGCAGCAGGGCCTCGTGTCATCACGGCGGGGGCAGCCGAGGAGCAGGCGACTTGAGAGGGCGTGCAGCCACTGCGACAGCACGGAGACGACGCCGCACTGGCGGGCGGGGCCGGACGGGCCAGGCACCCGGCCTGTGCAACGCGTGCGGCATACGGTACATGCGCGCGCGAACGATGCAAGCTGCTGCTGCCGGAGTACCGGCCGTCAGCGAGCCGATGGCAGTCGGCATGCCACGCCGTGATTCCGTGAACGCAGCTAGCTGGCCTGTTGTTTGAATCGATTGATGGTTATATTCCGAATTATTGGAGTGGATCCATGCATGATTTAATACGCAATGTTGTTTGATTCAATATACGGTTGTTAGTTTACAGTTTTATGTGGCACTAATTTGTATAGACCCTATGACATCTCCCCCCTCTACCACCATAAAAAAAATGAAGAGAAAGAAATTTCGTTTAGATGTGAACACACGATGATATTATCATCCAAAGGGCTCTGTTTAAAAAAAATGATCATCCAAAGGCAGAGCAGGCCTGAAATACAAAATTTTCATTTGTTAGGAGGGACCAACAGTACAGTTATTTACTAAAATTTGATTTTCAAAATTTTTGCTGCGGTCATCTCTTCCACTCCACCATGGTATATCGTTTCACACGCCCAGGTGTACCTACCCTTTCCAAATATACGCTCTAATAATTAATAAAGAATATGAGAACGGCTGTTACATTTCCGAATCGTTACGTATAATATACGTGTGAACAACACTTTTAGGTTTATCTAGAGTAAAATAAATGAGTGGTCTCTGAACCTGTCCCAAGATATCATTCAGGTACACAAATTCCTAGAATACTTTATTTAGTTTTCGAACTTGTCTTTTGTGTGTCACCCACTTTCCAAATGTATTTTAGATCTCTGAACTTATTTTACTATCATCAATAACTCCCCAGACTTGTCATAGTGTGTCAATTATTAGGTCCAAATAGACCTGAACGCCACATGCCACAACAATTAGATCCGCACCTTATTATTGACTAGAAAATGTGCCTATGTTTGTAACAGAATCCAATGATATGTATAGGAATCAGATTCCGTATTATCACTAGATGTGAGACATCCTACCTCGTATCAATGCGGGTCATGAGTCTAAGTCACATACGATATATATGGGTGCAACCCAATATGCATTGGTTCGGATCAGACTCCATATTCATCATTGCCAACTAGATACAAGTTGTGTCCTACCTCATATAAACGCGGGTCATGAGTCCGAGTCACATACGACATACGCTAGGGTGCAGCCTAATACATAGTGGATTTAGACTCTGTATTCATCATTGCCAGACAGGAGTTGTCCTAGCTCATATGAGTATGGGTCACGAGTCCAGGTCATACGAAGCATGAGTGCACAGAACTCTCCACTACGTACCTAGATAACTAGTGGGGTGAATGAAAAATGGTGGAAATAAATTTTTTAACTTTAATATTTAGTACAGTTATAGATATAAGAACTTATAATGACAAAAGAGCAAAATACACATGGGTCCTTAAACTTTTCATAGATTCTCAGCTAGGTTCTCGATCTAAAAAAGTGACCATTTGAATTCTCAATTGGGTCCTCGAACTAAATATAATTATTCGTGTACCTCATCTGAGCACGAGCTTTGGTCTTGCCACATGCACACCATTACTGCCTTTGATGTGGACGACAAAGGCATGAATTGAGGGGGCGAGTTGGGTGACGGTTATAGATTGGAACGTGAACAGAAGAGAAGAGCATAGAGATAGAGAGGAAAAAGATGCAGATGAAGGAACCTAACGATCAGTATGTGACTATGTGGGTTAGTTGGAGTTTATTTGGACCTAGATGACACACTATGACAAGTTTGAGGATTTAAAAAAGAAATTTGAGAGTTCTAGGCCTATATATATAATACTCCCAAGATAAATTTAGCTAACTGAAATATACTAACTCCATCCTAAATTATAGTTCGTTTGACATTTTCAACTCTAAATTTGACCACTCTGTTATTTAAAAAAATTATGCAAATTTTTATATCTTTTGTTGTGGCTTGCTTTAGAATAAAAGTTCTTCAAGAATATAAATTTGATTATATTTATACAAATTTTTTAAATAAGACGAGTGGTTAAATTTAAGGTCAAAAAAGTTAAACGAACTATAATTTAGAATGAAGAGAGTACTTTTAACATTCATAACATGAATAACATGACAAGACAAGTTTAACGACTGCTCACACATTTTACTCTATCTTCCTTGATGGCCAACCCAATCCCGTGTAAACATATTGCCATAAGGCTAGTCTCAATGGAGTTTCATGGAGCATTTCATGCACATTAAATAGAGTGCCACGTCATCAAAAAGAAGTTTTTTGCATGAAACTGGAAGGAGAGAGAAGATAAAGATTTCATCCCCACGAAACGTTTGGACGATGTTTCCAAAACATCAGAAACTGAGTGAAATCGCCACTGAGACGTTTCCTTCGTTTCATCCGTGATTTCTTCTTCTTCCTCTGGACTTTCGATGGGGCACGGTGCGAGCATGATGACGCGCACGGGCGCCGCCGCCCTCTGTCACGAGCTCGACGCTGGGGCGCGCCGGCGCCGGGTCGCGAGCTTCCGGACGCTGGCGGCCCGCCCGGACGGCGAGGAGAAGCCGTGGAATACAGGAAGAGGGAAGAAGAAAAGTAAGAGAGAAGAAGAAAAGTAAGAGAGAGACTGGTGGTGGGACCCATGTGCGTCTAAAATAGCATATAAAACTGTACAATGAAACTAGCACTGAGAGAGATACCTATTTCATATCAAAGTTTCATATCTTAAAAACCGAGAGATAAAACCTTTCATTGAGACTGACCTAAGAAAGTAAACTGCCCTTAATGACACTTGACACACATGCTCTCCTAACGTGCACCATTAAATGTGCATCAAGATACGTACACCATTAGGAGAACACGTGCCCTAATTAAGAAAAACTGCGTTCATACGGGGCCATGCCAATCGAACTATCCAAGAGATCCTTGTCGACGTGTACGATGTGCACACACAATCCTAACCGTAAATATCTCGTCTTCCTTTTCTAATCTAACAAGGAAACAAAGAAAAAAAGAAACTTTAATTTCACACGCAGTATATGACGTTATCTCTTCCTTGTACCGTTTCACACGTACACAAGGTCGTTATCCATGCCAAATAAAAACCCTAAACATGAGGAGACACAAGCGGCGGCTTCGCGTAACATGATTCAACTCTCGTGTCTCTCTACTCTCGTCCGACTGGATGCCGGCGTCGCGGACTGCGACGGCTCGTGCGGCCTCGACGGCCGCGGCCCGTGCGTCCTCCACAGCGGGCTCTGCTGTCCCACGGACTCGCTGGACGACATCGTCTTCATAAAATTCGCCAACAACGAGGATCCGCTGTTGCGGGACCTTGCCATAGCCGCCGACCTGCCGCCGGGCACGGAATTTTCGCTGCCCGCCGCCGAGCGTAGGCGCCAGGGCGTTCACTCTGCAGGTGGTGGCGCGCCACGGATGCCGGTGCGCTCCCCGCTGTCGTCGTCATCAGGCAACAGCTCATGGACGGCGGCATGGCATAGGACGTCCAATTTGGCGGCTGCGCCGCCGCCGGCGGCCGTCTCGCGGCTCGTCGTGCCGAAGAGGAAACGGGATAGGTCCGTCATGCGCGGCAGGCGGCCGTGGTCGCTGGACATGCCAAACATCATCCCTACACCTCATGCAGCTAACCCTAGCAGCAGCGGCGGCGACAGTGGAGTCCGGCTGGAGAGTCCGGTGTCGCTGCCGCCGACGAACAGGCGGCGAGTTCAGAGGGCGTGTAGCCACTGCGACAGCACGGAGACACCGCAGTGGCGCGCAGGACCGGACGGGCCTGGGACCCTGTGCAACGCGTGTGGCCTGCGGTACACCCTGAACAAGCTGCTGCCGGAGTACCGGCCATCGACGAGCCCTAGCTTTCCAGAGCGACAAGCACTCCAACCGCCATAGGAAGGTGGTCAAGCTAAGGGAGAGGAAGGCGAACGACACGGTGGTCAGCATGCCACTGGCGCTGCTGCCACCGCCACCGCCGAGCGACGATCGATGGTGAATTCATAGATGTTTTGTAAATACATATTTCATTCACCAGGGCTGTGACATCCAAGCAAATTAATTGTAGTCTATAATTTTATTCCTATTTTGTATTCTATATAGATTCATTCATATGTATATATATCAACATGTCGCTGAGGACATGGTTATGACATACATCTGATTGGCTGGGTTCGGTTATAGTTTTAGATATGCTACGTACCAATGTATCTATCTACTCATGTAAAGAGCAAATTTAATTCAAAGACATCACTTGATGTATGCGCTATCAAAACTTTATAAGCATATGCATCGACCAAATCTCTTTATAATGTTGACTAATTATTTTGGGCGTGTGTTTTTCTATATGTACATGTCCCTTTTATGTTTGTATAATCAATACTTGTATATAAACATGTGCCCAATACAAAATGCATGTGAGCATATAGGTGCGATTGCTATGATGTTTGATGCTATTGTTGTTCTTTTCTTTTCTTTTCATTTTTGTTTACAAGGCTATTTTTCAGTTATGAGTGTAATGTGTTATATTCAAATTTGTAGTTGTAAATGCATGTCTTGTATGTTCAAATTTTTATCATGAGGCTAGTGTGGTTCAAAAATTTGACAGAAATAGGATGTTAACAATAATTAAGTTGCAAATGTGGAATAAAACAGGACGGGAGAAAAATGGTGATGGTAAACAATAGGCTTCAACTGAAACAACATCCAGAATAAATTTATTTTTTTAACATAATTTTCATGTTCATTTGGTGCTCAAACAATTACTTTCATATGTTTCTAAATGTATATATATCAACAAGTCACTGACGACACATTTATGACATCATTTAATTGATTCTACTGTGGCTATACTTGTATATTTTTAGTTATGATTTTGGGTATGCTATTAATTTGAGCATCTCTAACAGTACCTCAATATCTCCCCCTATCCTCATAAAATTGTCATACTGGAGATAAATATGTTTTTTCTTGCTCCAGTAATTTTTCTATACCTCTCCTTTTTAGTAGCCACCGGTAGGGCAGGAGTTGTATCGAGTTGTACTCAAACAATTACTTTCATACTCCCTCCGTCCCTAAATAACGTAAACCGCTTCCTTCGAGAAAAAAAATGCCAGCAATTTTAATAAATAATAAATATTATTGATTAGTATCATAATTAGTATCATCAGAAATATCTTTGGATCTAGTTTTTTAACAAAATTATTTGGATATATAAATATTGCGCGTATTTTCTATAAATCAAGTCAAACTTGTGGCACGCATCCCACAGCGATAATTATTTAGGGACGGAGGGAGTATGTTTAGCCATCCTTTCTCCTACAAATGTGAGACAACCCATCTTTGATATATGTATTGAGCAAGATATATGTATACTGTTGTAGCAACTTCCTAATATTTATAAAACTATTATTGGGTTACCTCAATACATAGATTTTGGAGAAATTATTGGAAAATTGGTGGAGATGCTCTATGTATATCCTTCTATTCATGTAAGGAGCAAATTTAATTCAGAGACATCCTTTGAGGTATGCTACTAAAATCTTATAAGCATATATGAACAAAATCTATTTGCAATTTTAGATAATTAATTAGGGGGTTACACTCGTTCATGATGTTTTTATATAGGTAGATGTTCCTTTTGTGCTTCTAGTCAATATTTGTAATGTATGAAAATATCCCTAGTACTGAACATGTATGTGTTTGCATAGGTATGTGCTTCTAATCAATATTTGTAATGTATAAACATATGCCTAGTACAGAATGTTTGTTTGCATATAGGTATAAATTATGATTAGGTGATGCCATGATGTTTCATGCTATTGTTGTTTTTGTTTTTGTTTTTATTTTCTCTTTTCTTTATAAGGGTTGGCCAATTGTGGGTAGTGTATTATATTCAAAATAGTGCCTATATATGTGCATGTCTTGTATGTTTAAATTTTTATTGTGAAGCTAGAGTGATTCAAAAATTTGATATAAGATAGGTACTGATATTAATTAAGTTGTGCATGGATATCAAAAGGGATAGTAAAAAAAAGGTGATTATGCTTGCCAACTAGAACGGCAGGCTCAACATCTAATAATTTTTTTAGGGTAACTTTCATATTGATTTGGTGCTCAAACCATTCCTTTCAATTCGCAAGAAACAATGATATATGCCTTAGTTATTTAGTTATATTGTGCAAAGAATATGTACATATCACATACCAAGAGAGTATAGTCACAAAAATGCACCTACATGGTTATTAGTGGATCAACCAATTCAGGAAAAAAACTGTGACAACAACCTACTATGCAATATGTGTAGTCAAAATGGTCTTAAGAAGCCAATTATTAATTGTTAAAAACTGATATACAACTCAACTTAATACAGATTCAGGAAAGTATCCATTGATCGTTAATTTACAAACAAAAAAGAATAATTAGGAATTTGGAATACATGATACAAGGGAAAATCAAAACACACCAGTCTATTCTCTTACACCTATTTTCTAAGCTACTTCATACATAACAAGCATCTTTGCTAACTCTATCTCCATTTTTGCTCCAAACATGCTGCATCAAAGAAGATAAGATTAGCAACACCATCAGAGGCAGGAAATGAATAGCAGAGACATAGACATAGACCTATAAAAAAACATGAAAAGTTTCACATGGAACATGATTTTTTTGGACATCTAGCTTCTAGAAGCTACTAGTGTGCATAAATGCTATCATGAAAGTCAATATCATGATATTCCAGTGTATACATGCAAAAAAGGCTTTGTAATGGTTATGAACCAATTATTCCTTTAAAAAAAGCTTTTGAAGGTGTACCATCCAGAACCTAACTATGAAGCACTTTACTATTTAGTGTTACTCACTTTTGCCTCTTCTTGTACCTAGTCAGCAACATTGCAGGATTTATAATTTGTAGATACCACAATAGTATCTTTACGCATTAAAACAAATGCAAGGAATAAAACTGTTTAGAGCAACTTAAATAACCTGTAGTGAAGCTAGAATATGAGATTCACTCATCAATCTATATCTCCATTGTGATGTCTAGACTCTAGAATAAGGGATCCACTTATCAACCATCAGCTCAATCGTGAAATTATTCAGTCTTGACTTTTTGGGGAAGTACAGCATATCATAAACTATAGACAAATGTGTGAAAATTAGAAGAAGTAAAACCTAGGGATTCACAAGATGATTACACTTAGTCTCACCTTCATGCTGTCAACTAGGTTTTGCTTTTCTCACTTTCAAAATATTTGAGGACACCATATCCAACCGTACCAGCCAAAAACAGAACAACTGTTGGAGTGAACGATGGATAAAGGTACTTGACAAAGAACTTGTCATATTCCTCTGGCAGAAAACCTGCATAATAGACAAGTTCAGAAGATGACTACTTGGTTTAACAGTTTTGCAATACCAAAAGCTTTGGCATATAATTTACTAGATGAGTCAAACTCGCAACTCAACTAGGAGTAGTAGTTAGCTGACCCGCACATAACTATATGCCCCTTACAATAGGTAATACTGCTTCTGGTGCTCGACATTCTCTCTCATTTAGATGATCAAAGGTAAATATTTTCTTTGGTATTTTGTGCATCATGCTACACTGAAATTCAGTTTCATGTCACTGATTTACTTCAACCTATCATGGTTCAGCAATTCAGTATTCAGGAATCGCGCCCGACAATTCCAGAGTTGTGATGATCGCTGCACCAACATCTTCCATTTGAAGATTTCTCATGTCTTGAGTACTACAATATGATTTCTGTTAGGTGCAGTATCAGTTAGAACTTAGGGTCGTTCCCATGTTTGAATGTGTGATTTACCATAGGAAGTTTTAAGATGGGCTGAAATCTTTTGCCATGTGGGCTGAAAAGCTAGCTATCACAATGCCACCATCATAACAATTTTCCTCCGTTCATCGATAATTGCCACACACACACACATACACAAAAGAGCAGCGTCCTCTATTAATGTAGCTATATGTATTCACAAAGTTCAACAACACTAAAGTATCTCTTTTGGGGAACTATAGTGACATCGAAACTGAAAGTCCAACACATCACCATAAGCAAAGTGATAGCAGCATTGTAACTTTGTAAAATGGAGACAAAATTGCGACTGCAGATATTACCGGAGGCGGCGAGGGCGATGCCCTCGACAAGGATGATGATGCCGAGCCCCAACCAGGCGAGGAGGAAGGCGTTCTCGTTGGCCTGCCGTTGCCGCAGCTCCTCCTCCGTGGGCCCCTTCCCACCGGCGCCCCCGGCCTTGGACGCCGCCTCCTGCTGCTGCTGGAAGATGGACGCGCTGCCCGCCGGCGCGCGGCGGACCACGGGCGCCGGAGGCTCCAGCGCCTTGGTGTCCTTGCCCTTGCTGCCGCTCTTGGGCTTCTTGCTCTTCTTCTTGCTCCCCGAACCCGAGGCAGAGGCGGTGACGCGAAACACGGGTGGCGCGCGGAGAAGAGGAAGGCCGGCGCGGGGGGAGGAGCGCGGTGGAGAGGGACGCCATGGCGACGGCGTCGGCCTTCGGATTCTGCGGCGCCGGCGCGGCGCGCGCTGCTTATCCGACAGTTTGAGAGGAGATGACGAGATGGGCTTGTGGGCCGGGCCAGGCCGGGCGGAGAGAAGAATGGACGCCCATGTGTTGTTGAGAGGCCCTGGCTTCCTTTCATTCATATTCGAAAAATTCCAATCTACCTTTCTCAATTATCATGGTCGTTATCCCCTCAAAAGAAAATTATCACGGCCGTCCAATTTTGCTCCCTTGAATTATAAAGAAAAATTTCTACATCATTTAACTATTAAAACTATTTATTTTTCCATCTTTAGTGATTTGATGGTTATTTTGCCATTGATGTGGTGAATCAAACTAAGTTAAAAGTTTAAATAAATCTAGAAATATTTTAAAAAATATCTAAAATTTCATTAAAAATCAATTTTCAAAAATTATCTCAAAAGTTTGAAAACAATATTTTTTAGGAATTTTAATTGCATTACTTTATTCATGTAAAAGGTTTTCAAAATGTTTGGGTAAAATTTTTATAATTTCTTTTTATGAACTTTTAGATTTTTAAGAAAATAGATTTTTTTTTGCGAAGAAAATAGAACTTAGTCCGATTACCTGACATTGATGTTATGCCACATTTGCAAATCACCATCAAAACCACCCAAAGTAAAAAAAAAATGAATTAAAAAAGGTTTTAAAGGTAGAGGAAGATAAAAAAAAAAAAATTCTGATTTTATAGTTAAAGGAGCAAAATTGGACAATCCCTGTTGTTAATGGAGGTAAATTGGACTTCTTCATCCATATTCGGGCCAATGGGTTGGACCCAAGTGCTTTGTGTGTTTCTGTGTTTTCCTTGATTAAGCTTTGCATTTCTCAATCGAAAAAAGGCTATATGCATTTTCTTTCTGAAGTACATTTTTTTTGTGAAATGTGATGGTACAAAGGAGTAGATTGTACTTGATATTCATGTTAGTTGATTTATTAAAACTCATAAGTGAAAAGAAAATTCAATTCAATGGGTGCAGCTTTGACTATTTTCTTGAGGCTAACAAATATCCACCACAGATAGTGGAACTGCTTTAATGGTGATGATGAAAATTTTTGTAAAGTTGTTCAAATTCGAATTATATTATCCTCGTTAGTGCATAGAATTATGGACTGCAAATATAATAGTACCGGCAAATCTGAATAATTCGCGCTAGCTAGTTAGCAACTTAGCATGCAACCTCTATTGCATAGTTAATTGAGACAATGGATCGCCGCCACAGTGGATAAGATAAGATCAGCCAGTGTATACATGCTTTCAGTTTCAGATAAGTATGAAGGAGTAGCAGAATTATTTTCTGGTTTCTTCGTTGAGTTCTCTGGGAAGCAGAAGACGACGACACCTCAGATTTGTACGCATGTGTGTTGGATGAGCGGTTGTGATTGAAAGCTACTTGTGCATTATATTATTATGTATGTATCTGTGTGTGTGGTTTTAAATAATTTCTTTCAAGAAAGAAAGTGCATGCATTAGTTGTCATCACCACCCAACACTTGTATGTATGCAGAGTTCGACTTGTTTTTGTTTAATTAAATTAAGTTAAGGCAAACTTGTCTCCCAACAAATCATGCTGTTTCCCTGAACAAATAAAGGGATGAAAGGCAAATAAAAATATTGTATATATTCAGGACGGAGAAAGGTATTTATATTGTTGTTGGTTCATTCCCAACAAATCAACGACGTCTGAAAAAAAGAAGGGTATATAAAAACAATCATATATACTAGCTAGTCCTACATATATATTAAATTAAACTTGGAGCACTGATGATCATTTACCATAAAAGAACTTTTTTTTAAAAAAAGGAGCAAACTGATGATAAGTTGGAAAAAGGAGCAAACTGATGATAAGTTGGGTTTGTTGTGCTGGTAATTATACAAAAACACAGCGAGGTGTGTCTAGATTGGTATCTTATCTTAATAAAAGTGTTTAAAAAGAGGTGATTGTGTTGCGCGTGTTCGTTTATATATATCCATGTTTGTTTAGAAAATAAGTTAACTTCATTAACATTTGTTATAGGACAGTACGTGTGAACTGTGAAGAGAAGCACATGGTTTATTATCTTCGAACACATGGTCACTTTTGTATGGTTTTGACTATAGCTAGCTACTTGGCGTACGATCATGAAATTGAAGGTGCATATATATAGATCACATGGTAGCTTTCGGTGAAAATAAAAAAGGCAAGCATCAGTGGGAGACGGTGGTGGTCCAAAAGCTTGCTTGGTTCTGATTAGTGGCCGTCAGTTTCATGTCAATGCAACGTTTAACACACGGCCGCACTGACGACTGATGAGGAGTTTTTAAGTTTAAGGAGAAAAGGTGAGATGATGCATGCAGAGAGAGAGAGACAGAGAAAGCTATATAGTACCGCGCCGGCCAGCCGGCCAGCAAAGCTTTGCAGCTGTCCCTTGACCTGAGACATGCATCCATGCATATGTAGCAGATCCGCGTCTCACCAACTTGTTATCAATATAATGATAAATTTGTTTTTCTTGCAAAGGATAGTTGCAACTTGTCAAAAGTTAATGAAAAAAAAAAATTAAAGACGTTTTTTTTTTTTGCATTTAGAACCCTTGACAAAAATGCAACCTCTATGACAGGCAGCTCTCTGGTTAAATCTACGATTTTAATTAAGGGGCCTGATTCTGTGACCCTATAGTCAATAGTCTTCTTACTTTTTCTGTTTCTTATGCTCACGATCTTAACTTCTTCTAAAGTCCTCTAATTCAATTTTTTTTTTTTAAAACACATTACACGTTTAGACACTCTTAATAGTCAATAGTCACATATATATATATGCACGTATTCTTTCTCATATATGAACATACGTGCGTACCCTTTCTATCCCTAAGAGCACCTTCGAATAATCGACCCAATAGACTAAAGGTTAATGAAGTCATTGTAGACATCTCATGTTATCTATCATAAAAAAAATAGCATCATTATATCCTTAACAACAACATGAATATATATTATATAAACTATTCCATCCATTGGAGAGAAAAGACTAATTTAAAACAAAAAAAAAGAGACGGAGGGGCGGAAGTACAGCCACACTGCACTCGTGTACTTGTCCTTTGGTAAAGGGGAGGCCGTGGCCTTCCATTGTGTTGTAGTACGCGAATCCATCTCGAGCGGTGGAAAGCAAAGCACCTGTTCTAGCCTAGAGGATCTCAAGCACCAAAAGGCACTATATATGGAGCTGAGATGACATTCGAATACCTACTTTCTATAAAGATAAATTCGTTGGAACATCACAAATGTGTGTCACTTTGGCTGTGTCTATCTATGTATGAGTTTCATGATCAAATATTAGCTGTGTCAAAGGCTTAAAGCTACTATAAAAACGGACAGCACCGATGCCGCAAACTAAACTTAAGTTAGCTGTTTGTGTTTTTGTTTTTGTTTTTAACATGTGAACCCAAGTTTAAATTATGGACATAGTGTAGGATCTTAAGTTTTTTTAAGACTTATTTTAGGACTAACGTTATTGCTCTTTCGGTGGTAGGTGGCATATATCCCTTGACAAACAAGACATATATGGTGTCTTCCGGTCTTCATTAATTTTTAAAATGTGTGAAAACTCGGTTTCATCTGTTTGAAGATGTATCTATACTATGATTCATTAGAAAAGAAAACCAAGATTCGTTTGTATCCGTGAGAGAGAATAATAAATGCGGAGTACCAGTAAAGATTGCCTGAGAAAAAAAAAATCCTAAATGGTATTTAGGTGCTTGGTTAACAATATGGATCCATCTAAAAATGATGTCGGACGTATATTTCCGATAAATGATTTGTTTTAATTTTTATAAATAATAAATATCAATCGATAGTATCATCCAGTAATTAGTATTATTAGAAATCGATCTTAAATATCTAATTTTTTATTAAAATTATTTAGAGACATAAATATTGGATATTGAATATCCGGACCAAATTTTAACGAATCTAAACCCATCTAAACGAATTGTGACGAACGGACACCGGAAAATATCCGTTTTTTTTCCATCCATAGTTAACAACTACTACTGCTACTGTATTATCCTTATGCAAAAGGGACTGTTACTGATAGGTACTGTACAGCTAGGAGTAGTACTAGTACGTGCCTACGCAGAACCGCAGAAGAAGAAACGGGGGTCAACCTGTCCCAGCCTGTAAAAACCTGTTTGACATCAGAACCAACGCGAGGCCAATTGACCACGCTATGCTTGGATGCGTACCGGCCACGTGTCAACTCGTGCAGCAAGAAAATTGTACTGTACGTGATGGAGAAGTACCAGGAGTAGGGTTGCGTACCAGTTAAAGTAGTCACATTTGACCAAGCAGTGAATAATATTTATATTTATGGTGTCAAATTAATAAATATACTTTGTAATTAATCTAATGGTGTTTATTTGAAATTATAAAAATCTATAATTTTTTATCTAAATTAGTTAAACTTGACACGGAAAATACTAAAACTAGCAGGCTTTTTGTTTTTCTGGAACAGAGGGAGTAACAAAGAAAAAACAAATACTAGCACTAGCAGGCTAGAACAAACCAAGAACGGCGACAGATAGCTGAGGCGAGCACCAGCAGCCCCACGGGGACCCAAAAGCCACGCCGCCTGCCTGCCTGCCTGCCACACACGACGGCGACGCGATTTTTAGTGGTGGCGATGTGACGCCGCCGGCGAGGGGGTCCCCGGCGCGCCCAGGCGCCTAGCCGGCCGAACCCACCAGGGCACGAAGCGAGGCGCGAGCCGACGTGGCGGCGCGGCGTTGGCCGGAGGGGAGATTTGGGCCCCCACCGGAATCGACGCGCGGCACCAGCAGCCTCAGCCCCCGGATGCCCCCTTATCGCTTTGGGGCTGTCTGTGGGACGCAGCAGCTGGGGGCAGCCAGCCAGCCACCCACCCCAAAATCCCTGCCCTGCATGCGCCCAGTCCATAGGCACGCATTGCACGACCAAAAGAAAAAGAGTGCCCCATTCAAAAAGACGAAAATAAAAAGTGTTTTTTTTTTTTTTTCACATTGTATCTTTTGGTTTTATTTACTATATATCTCATGAATGAACTATTATATATATCCAAGATGGGAGAGGAGGAGAATAGAGAAAGAGTGAGTACGTGACCCAAAGGGATTAGTCAATTAGTCTTGGTCGACGCATATGTATAAGAAGGGTCCATCGAGTTGACCATGCACCAAAACAACGAAATAAAAAGGCTCTTGCATGCTTCAACAACACTCTATTTAATGGGCAATTTGGTATCTTGGTTCCAAAACTAGACAAAATCATAATTTCTAAAACCTTAGCAAGAATTTTGGTAGAAAATGAAGGCTAAATTTCTCTTTTATATGTTTTAAAATTTTCTAGAAAGTTTTACTAAAAATTGGTGGCCTTTTTTACAATTGATGACCATAGATTTGGCATGCCATAGCTTTGATTTGGCAAGAATTGCAACATAGTTAATATCCTATTCTAGACAAATTAATTTCTAGAGTTAGGCTAAGTTGAAATTTTGAAATCTACATAAAACAACATAGTGCCATATAAGTTAATATCCTATTCTATAAAATTAGCTCTATAGGATTATTTATTCAGGACTAGAGTAGTAAGTTGATTAGTATGGAGCCCCTCTACAAAAATTTTAGTAGTTTATTAAGTTTATTAGAACAAAGGGCTAAATGTAGATAATAAGTAGGAGCCTCTTCCATTATATTCATCTATATCTCCTGATGGAGAGAAATTTTTTTCCATTCAACTAGTTCACCTTTTAATATATTTTTTATTTTGTTAACCTCAATAAAGGGTTGTTCTTATAGTTTGGTAAGTCTAGAATCATATTACATTTCTTTAGCTCTGTGCCTTTTGCACCTTTAAGGAACAGCATGGGAACATGTAATTCCTATGAAAAGCGACTTCACAACCAACAGCTAATGAGATGATAAGATAAGCACACAACAACAGTACATTGTTTAGTCTATAGTACCTGAGTTAGAACACTAAAGTAGCAACGCACACCTTTTACAAAAATGCTAAAATTCTTAACCAATAAACAAATGCCCACCAAACTCCTTAGCTTTTGTTTACCATATCACCAAGCATCCCCACAACTCTGCAAAGTCCAAATAAACTAGAGATAGACTATTTAAACTCTCAAGTCCCAAGACTCTTCAAAGTATATACAAAAACAAAGATTTGGAAAACAGATAAGTAGAAAAAAAATATAGGGGGTCAAGGGTGAGATAGTCCATGCACCATGTCCACACCTCACTGACCTCCGTCCATGCCCGTGCACCACACCTTCCCCTTCCCCAAACAGCCCAAAAAAATCCAAAAAAATCGAGTCTTTAATCCTCGCCATAGGCCGCAAAGCCCCCCATTCCTTCCTCCCTCCTCCCTTCCTCCCACCTCCCCCACCCTCACCCACACACGCACCGCCGCGTCCGTGCCCCCACGCCGTCGCTGCCCAGCCGGTCGGCTCCGATGGGGTACGTGCTGTCGGCGGTGGCGAGGGTGCTGGAGCAGCCCACGGCGTGGGGGGGCGGCCTGGGAGATGATGCTCCTCGCGGGGCCCCTCTGGGCGGCGGCCCTCCTCGGCCTCCTGCTCGGCTGGGCCTGGCGCCCGCGCTGGGCAGCCGGCCTCGTCGTCGCCACCGCCGACGGCGGCGCTGATGCTGCGCAGGCGCAGGCGCAACCGCCCTTCGCCACGCTCGACTTCTGGAAGGCCCAGCTCCCCGCCCGTCTCCGCGTCCCCGCTCGGCTACGCCGGCGCCGCCGTGCAGCAGAGGGAGGAGGACGAGGTCGCCGTGCAAGGGTATGTGACTATGTGTGTGCTGGCAGGCTGTCCGGAGAAATGCGCTGGATGGATGGTTCTTGGTTCGGGGTTGTGGTCAAAGGCTTAGTTCTTTGGCGTGTCAAAGGAGCTACCTTTGACGGAATCACGGAATGGTGGTGCTTGGCAGGTCGTCGGAGATGGCGAACGAGGAGCTGGCGGTGGGGAAGGATGACCTTGGTGAACCTCTGGAAGCTGGTGGAGGGCAGGGACGGTGGCCCGGCCTGGATCAAGATGATGGAGAAGTCGCTGCCCACCATGACCTACCAGGCGTGGAGGAGGGATGCCCAGGTGAAGGGATTTTCATGAGCCTTAGTGTCGTGTTTTATTTAATTTTATGTTCATGTGATGATTGGATTTTATTTGGATGAATTTAGACCGGGCCTCCACAATATCAGAGTAGCAGTATCTTTGAGAACGCTACTCCTGAGGAAGTGAGGGATTTCTTTGGGGACGACGAGTTCCGGATGTCCAACAAGTGGGATGATATGCTTATTTATCATAAGACGCTGGAGGAGTGCCAGACAACCGGGATGATGAAAGTACATTGGGTCCGGAAGGTAAGCAAGTCTTGGGATTTGCTTTAAGTTCTCTTTGAGTGACTAATTTCATGTTTATCAGCTTATGCTTTGATCTCTTGCTCTTGTTGCAGTTCCCCTTCTTCTGCAGTGACAGAGAGTACATAATTGCTCGTCGGATATGGAAACTGGGGGGCGCCTATTATTGTGTCACAAAGGTAAAATAGACTTGAAAAACACATGCATATTGTTCTTTTGTAATACTTCCTTATTTGGGGATTGATTCCAGGAGGTAATGGGACTTATGCTTGATCCCTAATCCAGAATATATATACTTTTTTGGTTGAATTTTGTTGCATAGCCTGTTGATTATAGCATGCGCTACATATGGACTGTAATGTTGACAATTTATGTTGTTGCTCCTCAACTAACCCAGGAATAGGCACAGATGTATGGCTCAGAAGTCAGAAGTTCGGTTGTTGTAGCTTACACTTCATATGGACTGTAGTGTTGGCAAAATTTGTGTTGTTGCCCCTCAACTAACTCAGTTTGGAATAGGCACAGACATATGCCTTAGAAGTTCAGTGGTTGTTTCTCAATCCTGATATTTCATGATGGCTATGTGTATCTAATGATGTTGACCTGAGGCCACCTGTCCACCTTTAGAGTACACTTACTTAGACAAGCTTTTAACATCATTTAAGTTTTGATGTCAATGTTTTTTTGACAGCCAAAGTCTCCAATTCTTCCGTTTCATCATTATTCCTTTGAAAGCAAAACCTCCATTGAATAGCAACTGCCTGTTACAGCAAGGAGAAGCTAGGAAGTAACAATATATCAATGTTGAACTTAGAACTATGTCAGTTCAGGCTATATTTCCTTGCATGATGTGTTCTTCCAATCTCTCTTGTCTCAACAAAGAAGCCATAAATATCGGAAAAATTAAATAAACAAAGAAACCTCAAGAGCTTATCTTTAAATTAAATACCTTGACTATGTTTCATATTTCTACACATGTTTTTAGTTTGGTCGAATTCCATTCCTAAAACAGCAACAGTTTTCGTAAGGTTTCTCTTTCTTTTTTCTTTCATTCTTAGAGAATTATGCACAATGTTAATCAGTATTTCTCCTTTTCCTATGCTTCTGTGTTTGTATTTTTATAATAAGTCTTTTTTTTCCTGTTTTTCTCTGCAGCTAGTTCACTCTGTTGCATTTTAGAATATCCATTCTTATGCCTTCACTTATACTTCTCTGCTGCCTTATTTTTACCCCTTTTCCTAATCCATCATTCTTCACCCAGTCGATATAAATAATTTTTCTATTTTTCTGCATCAACTTTCAGTTAGTTGATATGAATGAGTCACTATTTTCCTCACAAAAAAGAAGAAATGAGCACTATTTTTTCTTCTATCAGTCAATATGGGTGATGGTTTCCCCTCAGGGTTCTTGCTTGAGCCTATATGTAATGGCTGTTTGCCTAAGAGAGAGAAATCATTTAGGTCCAAATCGCAGTGGAAGCTTAGTTATTTAGTAATATATTGACGTTGTTCTTGAGCATTTATTCCATGTACAGTGGTTTGTAGGATGTTTCTCTAATCCTAGATGTTTTATACATTAATGCTAAGTAAAAGAAATTGTTAATGATCCTGCTAGCATTTAGTAGTTTTGATGAGGCTAGTTCCACTTGCATTGATCAGATCACTAAATTGGTAGGTAACAATAGAGACAATTAGGTTACTCATTAACTTATATCACGCGCTCATGCCCAACTATTGGTCTATTGGTATAGACCCAGGCATATGTCTCAAAAGTTCAGTGGTTGTTTATCAATCCTGATATTTCATGATGGCTATGTGTATCTGATGATACTGACCTGAGGCCACCTGTCCATCTTTGGAGTACACTTAGACAAGCTTTTAACAACATTGAAGTTTTGATGTTAATGTTGAGTTGTTGACAGTGAAGTCTCCGATTCTTCATTTTCATCCCTTTGAAAGCAAACTATGGATGGAACCTCCATTGAATAGCAACTGCCTGTTACAACAAGGAGAAGCTGGGAAGTAATGACATATCAATGAACTTAGAAATATGTCAGTTCTGGCTATATTTTCTTGTGTGATGTGTTCTTCTGCTCTCTGTTATCTCAACAAAGAAGCCATAAGTGTTGGCAAAAATTAAATAAACAAAGAAGCCACAATAGCGTATCTTTGAATTGATACCTTGACTGTGTTTCATATTTGTACACATGCCAGTTTGGCCCCATTCCGTTCCTGAAACAGCAACAGCTTTCTTTCTTTCTTTTTCACAATCTTAGAGAATCATGTACACTGTTAAGCAGTTTTTCTCCTTTTCCTATGCTTTTGTGTTGATATTTTCATAAATTCATGTTATACCATCGCTATTAAATTTTCTATTTCACCCAAAATTTTCTCTCTGCAACTAGGTCACACTTGCATTTTAGAATAGCCGTTCTTATGCCTTCACTTAATAAATGATATCTCACTATTGTTTTCCTTGACTGCCTGTATGCTTCTCTGCTGCCTTAGTTTTACTCTTCCTAACCCTTAAGTCAATAAGGTTGATGGTTTTCCCATCAACTCAGTGTTCTTGGAGTTGAGTCACTATTTTTGTCTGTTATAATGGCTGTATGCCTAACAGAGAAAAATCGTTTAGGTCCAAATTACAGTGGAAAGCTTACTGATTTAGTAATATATTGACATTTTTTTGAGCATTTATTCCATATACAGTGGTTTGTAGGATGTTTCTCCAATCCTAGATGTTTTGTACATTAATGCAAAGTAAAAGAAATTTGTTAATGACCCTGTTTAGCAATTAGTAGGTTTGAGGCTAGTTCCACTTGCATTGATCAGATCATTAAATTTATATTAACCATAGAGATTATTAGGATACTCATATCAATCTCTCATGCCCAGCCATTGATGTATTGGTAACATGATTCAGGGTATACCATGCTCATCCATTCCCCGGCGTAACAAACCTCGAAGAGTTGATTTGTATTATTCAAGCTGGTGCATCCGTGCAGGTAATCATTTTCCTTGCTTCGCTTGAGATTGGGAAATAAGTTGAATAACCAAAAATTCCCTTTTCTTTCTGTGGCACTTCTCTAACTAGGAATTTTCTTTTTGAATTGATGTTGGAACAGTGGAATCCAAGAGAGGGAATGGAGGGTTGACAGCCTGTGAGGTTCTCTTGTTTCACAATGAGGACATGGGCATCCCATATGAGATTGCAAAGCTTGGTATCAGGCAAGGAATGTGGGGATGTGTAAAGAAAATTGAGCCTGGACTCCGGGCCTATCAGGAAGCCAGGGCTGCTGGGGAGCCAGCGTCACCGAGTGCCTTGATGGCCCGAATCAATACTAAGGTTGGCGACAATTTTGTTCGGTCATTGGAGTCCAACAGCGACGAATCAGAAATCGTGGAAGCAGAAGAGAAGCCTGTGAGGAACCACGTGGCAAGGTTCCTTGTACTAGGAGGGGCAGTTGCTCTGGCTTGTACCCTCGATCAAGGGCTTCTGACAAAGGCTATCATCTTTGGCGTCGCGCGGAAATTCGTTGGGCAGAGGAAGACATTGTAGCATCTCTGGTCTTTCTCAGCGTCCCTCCGCTTGGCCCATGTGCTAATTGGACTCGCCCTGGTTCGCTGACATGGAGTGGAGGAAAGAGGTGATTCAGTGGCTGGTTAGTTGGCGCTGATGGCATTGTGACTGGAAGAGAGCAGATGAAGAGCATTTTGTTTGGTGTACATATATGCTGCCGGCTGTCAGATAACGAGGAAGAGGGGATAGGGCAAACAATGTACTTCCCATTTGGAAAAGAAATTCCTACTATATATATAATTTGTTTCCTGTAATCTTGTATCTCAGACCAGACCAGACCAGACCAGATCAGATGACTATGCAGATGAGAAGAACAAGCATTTTTCTGTTTAGCTTAGCTGTTCTTGGTAAGGGTGAAAACGAATGGGGGCTCTTTGGTCAGACTGTTTGAATCCATATGCTAGTGCTCGAATTTTCTTGGAAACTTGTACAGATATATTTGAATCTGCAGGGCGACAATAGTTTGCCAATCCGATCCCCTTGGACACGGTTTCGAACAATATCATCTAGATTTGGACATGCTGTTTGCCTCCCAAGGCCAAGAGCCTTTCTCCGTTCATGTTCAATGGGATGGGACTGCGTTCCTGAACGAACAGCAGATGAGCCTGTTGTGACTAATAGTTCATCATGCGCCTGTACATGTCGAAAACATTTTAAGATCAATTTCAAAAAAAAAAAAACTTTTTAAGATCTCAAGGCTGAATGGAGCCGCTTTCCATTGCTACAATTCTGTTCTTTAGAATGCTTTTAAACCTTTGTATACTCTGGTTTAAAAGTCTAATATATATAACAGTATAATAGTTTTCTATAAACAAAACATAACCTCCTTAATTACTCTGTTTTTATTTACATATCGTATTAGATTTGTCTTCAGTCAAATATTTGTAGATTTGGTTATTGGTTTTAAAAAATTAATATTTATGTTTCTAAATGTACTATAAAAATATTTTCATAATATATAATTTGTTTTAGGTTATAAATTATATGGATTTTTTGAAGTGAATAATATTTGACTCAAAACATAGTAAACAATATTTTTCACTTAAAACAAATATAATACTATTACGTGTAAAAAAGGAGGGAGGGAGTACATTACCTACAGTAATTAAAGGCGGCCGAGTGAAACGTGGCGAGGTTTTTCCAAAAAAATAGAAACGATGTCATGCCGGTCGGATACGGTATCTATTAAAACAAATATCCATTGGCAGCAGTAGCGGAGAAAGCGGAACGGAACCTCCCGCGGGTCCAAGTCGGACCCGAAACCGAAACCAGATCGGCCCGGCCCGGCCCCATAAATATGGCGCGAAACGAACCGTCCAGACGACGGAGAAGAGAGAGCACGTACAGCAGAACACGAGACGATGGCGGCCGTCCTGGCGTCGTCGCGCAAGCGCTGCGCCAGCGCGTTTCTCGACGAGCCGGCGCCAGCGCCACCCCACCTGGCGAAGCGCGGCCGGTTCTCGCCCGTAGCCGCGGCCTTCGCGGCGCATCAGCAGCAGGCGGCAGCGGCGGCCGGCATCGCCAGTCGCCTGCGCGGCGGCGCGCCCGACGGCGACGGCATGGAGGAGTGCGCGGGCGTCCTGGTCGAGCAGATGTCCGCAGCGGCCGACCTGGAGGACGCCAGGACCCGCGCGTCGGCGATCCTGAAGCTGGTCGAGGCCGCCGTCACCAAGCGCACCTTGCGCGTCGGCGTTGGCCGAGGCGGCGGCGGCGCTGCGGGAGGAGAACGCCGCGCTCAGGGCTCATGCGGAGGCGCTGGAGCGCGACAACGGCGTCCTGAAGCGCGGCGTGGCGGAGCAGAACAGGCGGCAGGAGGCCCTGGAGCGCGACAACGGGGTGCTCAGGCACGGCGTGGCGGCGCTGCACCGGCGCGAGGAGGCGGCGCAGCGCGCCGCGGCGGAGTCGATGGCGCGCGAGGAGGAGGCCAAGCGCGAGGCGGCGGAGATGAGGAAGAAGGTGGCGGAGATGGAGGCGGCCAACTACGCGCTCGCCGCCCAGATACTCGGCGTCGACAGCTGCCGCTTCCAGGCGTTCCACCGTGGGCCCGACGTGTTCTGACTTCTGAAACTTCCCAGAGCCTAATCTAGAACTTCCCTTCTTGGATTTGAATCTAGAACTTCCCTTCTTGGATTTGAATCTTCTTTCCTGTTGTAATCTAGAACTTCCTTTCCCGAGCCTAGTGGATTGATTGCTAGCAGATCTTCTTGTTGTAATCTAAAGGCTTAGATATTGCCTAGCGGATTCATTGCTCGCAGATCTTTCTTGTAGTAATCTAAAAGCTTAGAGATTAGCAGCATGTTTGCTTTGCTTGTGGGGCTTAGAGCAAGCGACAGAGATTAGCAGCATGTTGCTTGCGGATCAGACAGACCCATGAAAAACCCTAACGGCCTGTTTGCGCCGCCGGAATTGAAAACCATTTTAGAATCATCGCCATGTTCAAAACCCTTCAGCAGTTTTGATTTGGTCCCATTATTTATTCATCTTATTTAGGAATCGAATTTGAGTTGTCATTCCTAGTTCTAAATTTTTTTTTTTTTTTTTGCCTAGATTCATCTTAGAATCGAAGAGTGCAACCATTTTTTTTTTTTTTTTTGGTTCATAGCAGCAGAAGCCTGAACCCGACAACTTGTTTCAGGAACTGTCAGCCCAGATTTCAAACTGACAAACTGATTCAAACTGTTCTGATATCTGATATCAAATTGTAGCAGATGTATAATTACAAGATGCAACGAATATCCATTCTGTATCTCCCCCTGTGTCGTATAAGGGGGGAAAAAACGTTGATCATGTTGATTGATATCAGCATAGCAGCTCTGCTTGTATGCAGTACCAATTAGTTATATATACCATATATACCCACCGCTCCTGTGATAAGCGTATATACTGTATTTTACAATGAGGAATTGAATGAGTCATCTCACTTTACTGTGAATGCGTGTCTGTACAAGAATTATGTCACCAAGTGTATGTTCTGTACATAAACTAATCACGACGAACGGCAAGAAAATTTCTTCTCACAGTTTACTTCGGGTTACAGCCCCATGCTTTTTCTAACTCTGGACAGTGCTTAGTGAGTAGTGTCCCTCCACCCTAGCTCAAAGCAACCCTGGCTCCAAATTGCGCAAAACCTGAAAGTAAGCAGAAGATGAGAAATTTGTAAACAACAAAGATAAAGTCCAGTAGGTTCAAGAAAAAAAGATAAATTCCACCGAGGCAAATGGTAAACAGCGAGAGGATCTTGGTCACCAAGATGCATCCCCATGACAAAAAATATCCCCATCAAAAAAAATATATGTACTGATGAGTAGATCACACTGACAAATTTGTAGTTCATGAAGATTCAATTGTGGTGATGGCACCAAGAAAATTAACAATCAGTTTGAATCTGGTTCTGCACCAAACAAGACTAAATGTTGGTAGCCTTACAATTAATTGAGCAAGCAATACTGGGCATGCAACTAACCAGCAAAGGAGAATTGTCATCGAAATTAGCTGTTTGTCAATGGAGAATGTAATAAATAGCACTAGATGCTAAATTGGATGCTCTATCCAATGATTGTAAGTGAATTTTCAGTAAAAATTCTCAACTCCATTCAAAATTTTGAATACACATGCACACCCCTTTTACTCCTGCTAGCTTTTCTCTTGATCATAAGAGAGCTACTGCAGTGATAAGTTCAGCTTCATCGTGCATTCAGCCATATATAGGCTGGAGTCTTAATATCATTCTTTTAGTATTGATCTTAAAAATATTCTCCATAGATCTCACAAATATTAAAACAATTAACAAGAAAAGCAAGATCACTGAAGGCGTAAAGCTTGAACTACATACCATACTTGACAAAGCAGCAATTTTTTCTTCTATTAACCTGCAGAGGATCAAAGAAAGTAAGCAGGCAAACAGAAAGCCATAATTGAATCAGCACAGTGAATCAATGCTTATGATATCAGTCACTGGAATATGAACTCACGTAGAAAACTTGACTTTTGTGGATGACAACTCCCAGTCTGTTTTGATTTTTGCTCCTTCATTTGCCATATTTTCTGGGGTTTCTGACTTCTAACCGAATGTTTGCTAGTTTCACCAACTGAAGTAGTCCTCTTCTGTATCTTCTCATGGTATATAGCTGGCGGTGCAAGTTTCAATGGAGGTACAGTTTCTATATGAAAGGACTTCTGTGCTTTCTGAAGATTATTCAGTATTTCATACTGCAAAATAAAATGTTATGCACACATTACATATCAATTAGAAGAGACACAATAGAATATTAGTAGGCACAGATTCACTTTTCACTTGTCAGAAAGGCACCCAGTTTTAGTTGCGAGATTTATGATACAACCTAAAAAAGGTAAGACTGTCTCATACCCGTGACATCTGTTGAAGCCCACGAGATCTCTCAGCATGATCAACTTCATGAACCTGATGGATGCCATGTGACACTTCATGTTCAGCCCCAGCATACTTCATTAGCCCATTCTCAAACATAGGTGATTTGCTTCGAGCTTGCGTATCACTCGTTGAGAGACAGACAGGGCATCCCTCTTTGGATTCCCGATTGGATGACCTGGCCTGCTCAGACTCACACTGAAGATGTGTTGCATGCCCACAACTGAACAACCTTACAGCTGAAATAGCACCTTCTTTAGAAAGTGAGCAATTGCATATGCAGCATACAAAAGTCTGTGGGGCAAACCCATGACAAACTCCTCTCTTTAATAAACTCAAGGTATAAAATGAGTCATCCTCAATTACTGACTTAGCTGTTTCCTGCAGATAGGTGAGATAGGTGAATTAGGTATCAGAGCAGAGAAACTAAGAATTATTTACTATCAGTAAAATTATGGGAGATTACCAGAAACTAAAAGCAGTAATGCTTTTCATTCGGCCTTAATTCAATTGGTATTTAAATGGGGTAGAGCAAAACATAGGTACACAGCTCAGTTTGATGTTTAGAGGGTCCTTGGTCAGGTCTTTTTTTCAGTCATAGGTGATTAGTTTCAGCCAGTAAGTAGGTGTGTGTGTGTGTGTTGGGGTGCTTGTTTGGGTCTTTGTATGATTCCTTTCTCTACTATTAATACAATGATATGCAGTTCTCCTGCATATTCGACAAAAAAATTCCAGTAGTCAATGCAGGAACATATATCAGATCATGGATGAATATATCTAGTTTAGGACATTATGAGGTAGTAGCATTATTAAATAACAAAATTCAAGGGCATATTAATGAACTGGTCTCATAGTCTCATGCTTTGGTCTGAGTTACTAACAAAGTAACAAGAATACACATGGACCATACAGAGCAACCTTTTCAAACCATTGCTGTATTGCAATGAGTATGTCATGTGATTCAAAATTTTCTCTAGTGTTCCACAAGGCAGTAAATGGAGTATGTAAATACAGCCTTCACCTACAAGTAATAGACAAATGAGCCATACCAGTATTCTTTTTTCATAAAGATACATAGATAACATTCTGTGTATCACAAGTTTGAAATCACCAAACTCTTGACTCCCATTATCAGATAACAGTTTTGCCATGATTGCTGGTAGGGGTATATACCCAGCCATGGCCTCTATTATTTCTCCAACACATTGTGAAAATACTTTTCCGTAGAACATTTAGGCACTTTTGTTTAGTCCTCATTTGTTGAGATAGTCTTTTTTCCTCCAGATGTTCCATTGGTGCTTCACTCCAATTTGACCTGACACCTTTTCCATTTACATCCTTGATTCCATACAATTTTTTTAATGGCTCTGAGAAGCTGAATCAATAACTCAACAATGTTGGAAGAAATGGTATAGATATACATCAGTACAAATGGTATAGATATACATCAGTACAAAAGATAAATATGTAAATATGACTTCAACAAACTATGAGCACAGTAAAGTTGAGAACAGTTTGGAAAAACTTCCCCAAATTATCCCACAGCAATAGGCTTGCATTGCCTTTCTAGATGTGCTATTGAATCTCATAGATAATTTCCTGACAATATTTCTTTTATTGGCTTATTGCTCGACTTCTTACCAAAAGTTAACAACCATAACTAAGGCATTAACTATATGTGCTATCATTCTGCCCATAAATACTCCATATGCCATTTTCGAGAACAGGGACACATTGGTGTTTTCTATATATATTTTTTAAAAAACTAGACCAACCTAGGAGGAACCAGCTGGCATTTTATTAAGAAAATAGGCACCCAAATTTGCCTAGACAAGGACTTGAACCTGGATGGTCTAGGCATACATCCACACCCACGGCCAACTCAGCTAGCTATGATAATAAGTAGCAACACTGACTGAGCAGATGGAAACTGTGCTAATAGATTCATCATTCAAATTATTTTTTTGTAACACACTTAAGTATATTCATGTATTATAGCATAACTTACGAGTCAAGCAATTGGAACCAAAGGGACTGAGATTCCTCTGGGTCCAAGCGTTGGGAATTCCTTTGGCACAGTCCAATGGAGGCATGCAATGCATCAAGCACCAGATGAGCCTTAAACAAAAAGTTCAAAATGTTAATACTTGCACAGCAGAAGTTAAAAACCTGACAAGAATTCAAATTTGTGAGAAATAAACCTCACTCATTTCTAGAACGATATCTGGTTGCTTAATTTCAGAGATACTTTTTGATGCAACACCAGAGAAAGTATTTTCCACAGAAGAGATAAATAGGCTAATTTTCTCATCAAGTCCAGCCAGAATAAGGTCTAGGGCACTCCCAACATCACCAACCCTCTCTTGCAAGAATGCAGCAGCATCTGTAACTCCATAATCTAGGCAAAGATGCAAGCACCGCTCCAATCTGTAACTGTCAAAAGTCTCCAGAAACTTCAGAACTGATCTTCGCTCATACTGACATAAAAGCTGTAAAAGAAGATGTGTTTGATTAACAAAGATCATGAGAAATATGCAGTGACAAATTTTGTTTTCCTATTATGTATTTTCAGAAAGAAAAATTTTGTGACAGTTAAAAGCTTGCAGCTAACAGTGTGCAACTTTTTTTATATATATATTCGCAAGAGAAAACTACTATGTGATGCCTACTTATTTCTGGAGATTCACTGCCTTAGCTGCCAAGCTTGTTCTTACAAAATTCATGTATGGTATAGCAGCTAGCACTAAAGTGTTCAGTGATTATCAAATGCTCCATACCATTTTAAAGGTACTAAAGTTCAAAATCTATCACTACCTCCAGATAAAGTTCAACTAACTCGTCGTCGATGTAAACAGGATTGTGGCATAACTTGGAGAGATTTGATAGCCTCTGCTGATAATCTTCAATGTCATTAGAAGAGTACTGGAGTTCAACAGTTTGTTTGTTTATTACTTCAAGCTTACTGAAGTCAAGTTTTCCAGACAAGTGTACTTCAATAGCAGTTTTCAAGAAAAGAAAGAGGCTGTGTCGGTCAGAACGAAGCATTGCTAATATTTGCTGTATCTTATCACAGAAATGATCAATGGCCAAGACAAATGCACACTCCCTGAGAGTCCAGGCATAAGAGAGAATTAGCACATTCAGTTGAAAGATAAACATGAGAGGAAGAACAAAACAAAAGAATATGATTTGTTGATAATAAATAGTTGACAGCTTTACCTGCTTAGCTTGACTAGCTCAGGAAAGCGAGATATTACCGTAGTATGAAATGAAAAAGCTTCATCATCAACCAATTCTAGTAACTTTTTATCAATGAAGATAAAGGCATGGAAAGGTTCCTCTTTATCCTTCATGTAACTATCTAAAGCAGCCAAATTCTGATTCCTGGTCGTAAATATCAAGCCACAGGCCTGCACAACGACAAGAATGTTTCATTCATAAGATGGCAATTTTGAATAGCAGTTCTACATAAATTTCATAGGAGTGAATCTAACAGAGCAATGGTAGCAAACCTGATAAAAATGAGCATCTGAACAAAGGTTCAAGACAAAATCCGAATTCCAATGATTTCGGGGAACCGCATTGAAGAGTTGAAGAACTTCTTTTTCTTTCTGAGTCCTCGTTCTTGTGTCATCATATGATGAAATGAGATAAGTAAGAATGTGTGTAACAACTCTCTTAGATGCATTAGCCCTTTTGTGGGAAACAAAAAAGGACACAAACTCCATTAAATAGCCAAAATCCTTCTTCGAAGGCCAGAATTCTGATTCAGTTTTACCCATGACAACGGACCGAATCACATCATTTTCCAAACCAACAATGTCAATGATCGCATCAACTACATTTTGTACCATAGTATTTTGGCCTTCTGGGCTTCCAGCATCAATACTATCTTCATTGTCTGAGACAGATGTATTGACAGTACTCAGAAGTTCATCTCTAGGTTCAAAATTATCCTGTACGAAAAAAGCACATTTGAGGACTTCCAAAGTAGCTTCAGTATCCATCCATAGCAGATAGCATATGTTTAGGCACTTTCCACAAGCAGCATTGAAACCCTTAAATACTTCAGAGGTGAGTGGCTTAGACTCTTCAAGCAGAAATTGCAGGAGTTCTTCCCTCACTGAATGAAGCCGGGATCGGGGAATTATCCCATGCCCTTCAAAAGAAAGTCATGTCAGAACATCTGTCTGGGTTCTATTTACAATATAAGAGATTAAATCAATTATACTATTTCTGGTTCTACAAAAGAATCTGCTTGTAGTGGTGCAGACATTCTGATGTCTGACAAAGCATCTTATGGTAAATTCAATCCCTCCAGTTTAATCATCAAGCTTTCAGCAAAATTTTACTAACAAAATATACAGGATTCTGGGCCCACCAAAAAACAATACCACATGGAAAACAGGGATCGTGGTCTAACTGTATACTAATCTGCCATTGATATAATGAACTGGTAAATGATAAATCGTATGACACAAATGGAGGCACCAACCTGGAGGAAATGCCAAGCCCTGAAAGCAATATTTGAGATAAACAAGCATCCTGTATCTGTTTGAACAAACAACAGGTTAGAGGCTAAGATATTACTGTATATTTCTATCTGATTCTAGCAACATATTAAAACCTAGCAAAAATATATTAAGCTCTATGTGTAAATATCTAATAAAAATTAAGCAAGCACAACCACATCTTGTCCCTTTATATTCACAAGAATTGAGAAACTTTTACATAGTATTAATATGACATCCATTTGTGCACCAGAAGAATGAGGGAAAATCAAGATTCATTTGTTCTATTCTCAATAAAAGTGATAGCCAGATAAGGAACAATAACGGTGTTCGCTATTGACACTGTTTAATAAAAGTTAAACTGATTACTGAAGATACATTTTTATCAGGAATTTCAGAATTAACAAGATCATGGTCAATACACAATCCACAACTAATAGGCAACATAAAATATTGTATCATGTTATATGTAGGAATGGTGTTCACCAAATCAGAATATAGAATGTTGTATCGAATTGTTTCATTTTACTACTACTACTAGACAGAATATTACATACCCACTAGAAGTATCATCTTTACTGTTGCTGTTCTGAATGACTGATAGAAGTTCCTCTAGAGGTGTACGGAAATCATTCAGGCCTTGGTTAAATAAATAAATTAGTGCACCATATAGCCCATGTTCACGACAAAGTCTGACTACCTGCACACAACAGAAGCGTAATAAAATGTGTTGGCAAGCTTGATCTATAGCTCAAGACACAAAATGGAGCCAAAATAAATCCAATAGCAAATTAAAATGCTACTTCCATACTCAAAAATGAAGTCGTTTTGGACAGTGACACAGTCTCCAAAGCATAACTTTGACTTCTTAATTTTATAAAAATATTTATCAAAAGTGATATATGTATATTTTTATGTTTTCCGGGGCTTGGCGTCTGATGAAAAGTATTTTTCAAAACAAAACCGGTTCTGCGTATGGTTTTACATTTCTAAACTCAACAACTTAAAAGTTATTCATGATTTATATTCTCAATGTTCGATCCAAGCCTTGTCCAAAACGACTTCATTTTTTAGTATGGAGGGAGTATTTTCTAATCAATATAGGTAAACAGACCAAGACGGTACATACAAATTTATTACACTAGTCACATAAAAAAATTATTCAAATATTTCCTATACCTGATTAAAGTCTAATGAAGAAATATCCATGTGAAGGATGCATTGTTCAACTCGCTGCAACCATCCTTTGCCACTATAATGCTCCACTAGTGCTTGCATGATCTACAAGTACAATTGGATTATATGCATATTCATTTACAGATTGTTATTATAATACTAGTATAAATCCTGATGCTGCTCACCTCAGGGGGAAGAGAACCAAGCATATCCTTCAATATATAGGGCTCTAGCACCTCCAGAAACATACCTGTTATCATGTTTTTCAAACCTTTCAAATTAGCAACAGTTTAACAACAGATATGTGTACCATAAGCCTCCAAGTATGCTTACATATGCAATGTTTATCTAATAGAGACACAAATACATATAATCCTATGAAATTTTAATACGTAAGCCAAAATATATGCCGGTGAGTGTTTGTTGTTTTAATTTTTTGCATTCTTTCTTTTTTTAATGAGATAATACACAACTATCCTGAGTCAATATAAGAGCACAAGTCAGAAATGGAAAACCTTCAGCATTGGTTCAGAATTCAAAAGGGATTCAATGAAAGTGAACTATTTAGATCAGAAGCATGTGTGTTTCATGGACAAAGTTCAACAAAGATCATATATGGTCAGGTCAAAAAACCAAAGATCATATGATGGAATAATCTATAGGACATACTGCATGTTTAGTGTTTCACAAGGCATGAATAATAAAGTTCAGAACTTAACCAAAAGGAAATGTTACTGCTTCTACTGAGAGAGTTGGAATAAGCCTACCTCCACTTTGTGCAGCAACAAACTTAGAGAAGACTGTGTCGAAAAGGATATCGTTACGTCCAATGTGGACACAATACTCAACTGCAACCCCTCCTACACGAGCGTACTGCTCATCTCTTTGTGTAAGCAGGGATCGATCTGCCTCTATTAGAACATCTGATTCTCCCCCTTTTCCAGTATGATTTGACAGTGCAATTGAAATATATTCAAAAACATAACTTATATATGATAGAAGCAACTCTACTAGGTAAGGCATTATGGCTTCTCTAATCGAATCAACCGTTCTTGGGAGATCAACCACACCCTGTGTCTGACCATCATAAAGCCTCATTGCCATGTCTAGTGCACCCATCCAATCACCAGCCCTCTTTAGTGCTTCAATTCGCTCTTTCCATGGAAGAAGTCGGGAAACTGTGAGAAAAGATGGCCCAAGAATATACACTGTAGCACCTCTTACCGCTACTGAACTGTTAAAATGCCTCTCTGGGTTACCAAACCTGTTAAAAAAATGTGCATGGTGCAATATGGTGTCATCAAAAAGAAGGCCATCAGGAACAAAGGTAGTTCTGCGAAGCTCACTGCCATCTTTAGAGAATAAACAGAGCTGCCCTCTCAAATTAAGGACAACTAACATCTGAAGAGAAAAGAGAGTAATTTAATTTGTTGCCAAGTAGAGAAGATATTAAATGAATAGCAGAAAAGAAACGTTTGCATACCTGGTCATCTAACCAGGCAACACCAACAGCTGCACTATCAAGCTTCCACTCTTTGTGTTTAAACATCTTTGATTTAACAAACTTTGCAACTTGCACTTGACGGTCCCATGCAAGTGCTAGCCATGACACTCGTTCTTCATCTAGAGCATCATCATGTTAGTCCCCAAAATTGAAATACACATTAAAGAAAGTATCAATGCTCATGAAAGAAGGCCAACTTTACCTACTGATGACAATTCATTCAAAGATGATGTGTATTTCCATGCAGCATATGCGATGGAGCCCTCACGTGCTCCATCTGGCCTAGAGAAGGTCTCAATATGGTCAACATGGTCAATATTGGTGCGGAGTCTAACCTAACAGGAAAACAATAGAATATTATGCTCATTATAAGAATTCATGACACATATAGTAGCTACTAAAATTACAGAACATGTTTCCAAAATTATAACTGGGTCATACCACAAGGGCATGTTGATGCATAATAAACATGACTACGACACCATCCTCTATTGGAGAAGAGCCTTCATTGAAAAACTTCCATCCAGAATCTACCCCAACCACACCTCCAACAACGCCACCCATCATGCTACCAAGACCACCACTGGAGGAAGTTGTCTGATTTCCCTGGGCAGATGAATTACTAAAACCGAAAGATTCATCCATAACAAGAGGACAGGCTGAGAGCACAATTCCAGTATTCCCATCAAAAAGGCGCTGTAAAATTGTAGCAAGGGTTTGTCAGACCACATGTTCAACACGAAAACTAGTGAGCAAGTACAGTAAAATGATGTTCTTCCATACCTGAGTTCCCTTGACAGTCAAGCGATTAATTACAGGGATAATGGAAAACGTGTGCAATAGAACTACCCCCTTTGAATCCCCAGTGATGGCTTTAGATTGTCGGATAAAACAAGCATGCACTACTGGTGCTGTATGCTCGCCATATATAACTTTTGCTGCTGCAGATTTCTGCACATCCCAAATTGTCATATGACCATCACCATATCCTACTAGCAGAAGATCCCCTTGCTGGTTAAAGCACATGGCAGTTACTGGTGATTGAGTCTTCTCGCCTTGGTTCCAAAAGAATAGCATCTGAAATTTTTTTGCAAAGTGTTTATACCCCAAATTGATTTACAAATTTGTATTATTCTTAAGTCCCAAACTAGAACAGGTATTGGTTTCTCCAAGCTCGTACAAAAGATTTTGATATGGGTTTCTCAGATTTGTAAGTGCAGCCAATGATTCAAATCAATGTGTTATCTTTGAAGAAAAGATAATAGCATTTCAATCAGCGAGAAAGAAAGAGAAAAGGATGTGATGTTTCCAATGACACACTGATGTATAGTGCCCACTAAAGGGCACAACAAACAATGGAGTTCCCTAAGCACCTTCCTCACAAGAACATGTTGCATATTTGACTCCAAATTTAGAATCTGAGATACTTCTGCAAATTCCACCTAAATGATGTCTTTGTATCAGATTTTGGTGCAGTAACTGATACCATATTTTTGGCATCAAACCAAATTCAGAGTCAGCTTGACTTAATTCTTAGAGGAATGCTACTCTGATCACAAGAACTCATTTACAGAATAATGGACAAATGCAACATAGAGCTGTTGCAGAAACAGAAATATAAAAATACTTCTCCGTCCCTTTCTAGCGATATCCAGCAACAAATGTTTTTGAAAGAAAATCTCAAACCTCACCAAAACAATGCATAACAAATACGTCATCTTTAAATCACAATATACAACAATACCAATTAGTGTGAATACAAACATGCCTTATTTGCTCCAGCATCAATGACTAACCTTTGCATCTGTATCATCAGCTTGATGAATGGAGTATTTGCTTGGAATGACAATAACAGCACCTTTAGATGTGCCCATTGCTATAAAGCTCCTATGGACAGCCAGCACCTGGGGAGAGCCATGGTCTGACCTAAACGGCGGTGAGGACATGGCACGAGTTACTGGGTTGTCCATCTCAATTTGCATGTAACCGATAGCTGGTGGGCCCTTTCCGATTCCCTCTAGTTGCATGGGCTGTGCAGCTGCTCCTTCCTCCCAGTGTTGACCAAACGAGGCCTGCCTCTTCTCAAGCTCCTCTGCCCACTCCAACGGTTTCATTGACACCTTGGGCTTCTTCTCTGCGTTCTTCTCAGCCTTCCTGCTGATCTCCAGCTGCTCTACCCTCTCTTCAATCACTTTATCAATTAAACTCCCAGATTCCACTTGTTTTTCCACGATACTGTCAGATCTTTCAAATTCATGTTCATCATCAGAACTTTCTTCGGAACGAACACTCAATTACATCCATACCCTGACCTGATTGCACATGGTTATCATCTCCAGTTTCATCATCCCCATTTTCCTCATAGACAGCCTCAATTTGATTTTCAACTAGGTCAGTTTCTGCCAAATTGAGATCATCGCCTTCCTCATGCCCACTGGAATCCTCTGCAACTACAGAGTCCAGACTTGCCTCCAGTAGCTTTATAGCCTCAGCATTCTCTTCAACTCCCACTTTTGCCTGTTTATCGTCTCCCAATTCCGCATCCACACTCCCACCTGCAGTTTGATCGGTCGCCTCAGCATCCACTTCTGAATCACCCTTCTCTTCTAACTCTGCTTCCAAGCTCCCAGTGGGAGGGAGCTCCTTGGAGTCTTCAGAGCCACTCCCCTCTTCCTCCAGAACTTTCTCCACGGGCGCCGAGACTGATCGGCGGGACTTGATGGCGGCGGCGTGTGGGGTGAGGACCGCGCGGGACGCCGCGGCAGCAGCGGCAAGCGCGGCGCCGGGCTTGGGGCTGGGGCGGACGCCCCGGAAGAGCGAGGGGAGGGGCTTCGACGACGAGGAAGCGCCGTTGCTCGAGAAGGTTCTCGCGACGAGGGAGGAGAGGGTCTCCGACGGCGAGGCCGATACGGATCTCCTCGGGGGCGGGGACGGGGACGCGGATGCGGAAGGCACCGGCGAGGGCTCAGCGGCAGGCGCCGGGGCTTGGACGCGAGACAGCGCCCGGCTGCTGGTGCTGGGGATGACGCTGGGCTCCTCGGAGTCGGAATCCGTGTCTGAGGAGGAGATGAGGCGGAGCAGGTCGTCGACAGCGCGGCGGTGGTCAGCGTCGGCCACGTCGGCGTCGGAGGACGCGGAGGAGGTCGGAGAGGACGGGAGGAAAGCGTCGAGGTCGAGCTCCCGCCGCGGTGGCGCATGCTGCGACGCCATCGCCGGCGACGACGACGCCGGCATCGGGGTCGGCGCCTTCGCGTCAAGGTTCTGTACTGCGATTTTGCGAGCATTTTTGCGCAATGTGTCAGTTCGTTTACTGATGACTCTGCATTACTGCGGGTACAAACTGGGCCGAGGCCCATTCTGTCAGTCCATGGACCTAATGGGCCTTATCGTTGAGGTTGACTAGATGGGTCTTTCTCGTTGACCCTCACTCAAACGTTGACTTATTTTTTTAGCAAACCCAAACGTTGACCAGATGGAACCAGATGGAACCCAGAAGCTCGGTCGGAAGAAAATTATATCATATCCCAAATCAGGGCCCCCCGGCGTAAAACTACGTTTTCATGTCCACCTCTTCTAAAAGTTAAAATCAGTGCTAAGGCAATAAGGCTAGTCTCTGTGGAGAGAAAGAATAGCAACTTTTTTTTTTTTTTTGTTTTTTTTTGTGAAATAGCCACAAAAATGAAATATGAATAAAACATCTCTCAATGGAGTTATATTTTGTAGTTTTATAAATATTCAATTTCATAACTTATCCATGATTGGTATTTGAACTATCCAATAGAGTTTTATTCTCATGAAGCTTATTTTCTCTCTTTTCAAAAAATCTTACCACATCATTTAAAAATAAAATTTATTTTTTTTCATTAAATACAAATAAAATTTTTTATGAGATTCCTGAGAAAAGCAAATAAAAACCTAAATGAGATATGGCATAAATTAGGGTGAAGGCCAAATCTGAAAGGGCATAAATCAGACCATCCCCACCCATTTTCCTCAAAAGCAACCTTCAAGTTGTCTAGTTTGGGCCCAAAAGTTTGACCACAAAACCGCATGGAGTCCAAAATACTTGGGAGCTAGACAGTGCATTTTGTTTTTTGGGTTGGCCTGTTACCGCTAAAACCGAACACACGGAATATTAGCCTAAACGTTTGAACTTGTTTAGCTATTCATTCAAACTAAACATCCATTTAAACAGACTAAACAGATAAATACGGCTGATTAAACAGCAGGGCAAAGCCATTTTGTAGGCTATGTAGGCGGTTATAGGTCTCCAATAGTTTAAAAAAATTGGTAAATCAATGAGTTTGAAGTAGTTTTCATTTTTTTTAAAAATGATGAATCAATGAGCTTTTCAAGTTATTTAAAAAGTGGTATTGTCTTTCTCTAATTATTTCTAATATATCGCTCCGCAAAGGTAGAAGGAACTGTTTTCACCTGTAAAAGACACTGGAGATCCACGGTGTTCTTGGGCTCCGTCCAATCCGGCGTGCAGATGTCATATGGAAGACACATCGGCTCAGGTGATGACATATGCCATTTACAGCGGACAATGCCGTCAGAATACAGGGTCCTCAAAAACTATAGTATTAATAGTATAGTATTAACCTTGATCCATTTACCTAAACAATATTTTACAGGATAAATAAAATTCCAGCTGTAATCTGCTGCACAAGGTATTACAACATGAAGCTAATTGCAGATGTAGGGGAGAATATAACCTTTTATTCAAAAATGTAGGGGAAAATATAGAGTAGCCAAAAAGGGAACACGAAGTCGATAACAAAAAGGTTTGACCATTTGAGCGTTATATAACTGCAGCATGTCCATGTACCATACAAACAAACAACAGGTGACGCCAGTGCTCAAAATTTGAATGAAAAAAAAAAAAAATCTCAATGCAAATTGAGTTCTTAGCTCTATACAGTAATCCAGGTCCCATACATGTATTGACAAACGTACCTGGTAGTTTTGGGGACTGCAATCGTATTGAATTTCCAGCTATTCTACATAAAAAGATGAATTTCCAGAAATTCTACAGGCAAAATCCCTATATCCCTTGAATCACGTCATCTAGCAAAAAGAAAATATTAAGACATACATAATGTATTTGTCGCAACAGCTTGCTCCCACTGTCCCACATCACACAAAAACAATAGGTTACAACAATCTTCTACCGTTGGTTAACATCCCATGTTGGCATGTTTGACCTAAACACAAGTAAACAAAAAGTTAAAGAGCAGTATCAGAATCTACTAAACACATAAACATCACAGCAGAGTAAAAGTTCTATTGCTGGGTTTGTTAAAAAAAAGTTACATTTCTGAGTCCATGGTTAAAAGCAAGATGTGTTTCTAAATTATTAATTCCTCCTAAGGCCTCAGACAGGTCAGTCAGTATGAAAGTATGAATGGGATGGAGACCCATCCTAATTTGAAATAGGAATACTGGGGCCAGGACCAAAACCATAACAGCCTGGCTAGGGAAGAGAGACTCAATATTATGCGTTTTAACTTTGTCCTATATCATTTATTAATTCAAACATTCTTCTCAAAATAAGCATAATTAATTGTCAAAAATCAAGTTAAGAACTCTAATAAAACAGACTTGTTCAAGGGCATTTAGAACGTCAGGACTTCATACCTCACATACATTATACAGCTGAGAGACTGCCAATCTTCCCCATCTCATAAGGATCAGCATAGTAGTACAACTTGATCTTATTTGACAAAGACAGTCCGGATGCCAAAGGAAGGTTTCGTAAGTTTAAGTTCTCAAGCTCAGAAATGTCATCAACAAAGGCAGTGACATCACCAAGTAATCTAAAGATAACACAGCGAGCATCATGTTGTGGATCTGGGAAATCAAAATATAGCGGTGTATTCGCTTTTACTTCTGGTAAACGGTATTCCTCTACAACAAACTTGCCAGACTCCTGTACAAAATCACAAGCACAACAGAACTGTTTTATGCACACATACAAAATAGGCACTGACAAAACTACAAGTAGCAAAAGGTTCAACCCTCAATTAACAGCATGTGGAAAATTATCATACTTTGCAGCAAAAATAAAACAACCATCATCAAATAGGTGAACTAACAATACTTTATTTTGTGGTCATTTGGCAGCTTTGACCACATTATATATAAATGAAGTTTTGAAGACAGTTCAGTTGGACATTTAACCACTAATAATTACTACTAATAACTAGGGAAAAAACAAATTTTGCAAAATGCAGAACTGCCAGTGACACAGGTCTTACTCGACAAAACTAGGTCACATGACCACCTGGAAACAGTTCAGGGACAAGCATTAAATGAGATCTCAAGAAGCATAAAATAACCAACCATAGCCACCGAAGTAAGTGAATTTCGAAGAGTGACAGTGGCCTATTACCTTAACTATTGTGACCTGTATATAAAGAATTGCTGGATTTACATATCTATCTTCCATTTGTGTCAATGAAAACTCCCTCATGTCCAATTCTGATGAGGAAGGTGAATGGGTCACACGAGGTCTTATAACACTGAAATAATCAAGCCGGAATCCAGCTATTCCAGGTGAATTTGCTAAGAGATATTGCTCAAGAACAAGATCATTATCTCTCAGCCTCTCAGCTTCAACTGGAATCTGAAAATAAAGAAGAAAAGTTTCAGTCACAGCTTAGAATGCAAAGCTCAAAACTGTCAGCAAAAGACATAGGGTTTACCCTAAATCTCCCCAAGGGTGGTGATCTGTCTAAATAACTTTTCATTCTCATTATGCCCCCTGATATGTCAGGCCCCACCTCCTTTCTCAAAGAACTACCAAAAACAACAATTCTTTTTGCATGGATAAATGAGTTCTGTGGATTGGTTGGCTTCGATTCATAAACTGAGTTATCACCCAATGATAGAAGATCAAACTCCTCACTAAACTTGGTTGAACGAGAACCACTATGGGGAAGTGTCATCTTTATTGAAACTATACGACAACGGATAGGATTTGGGAAGTGAAATTTAATGTGTCTTGGTTCTTCACTCAATCTACTGGATTTTTCAGGTCCACAAAGCTGTGGAGATGAAGATATTATATCCTGTACATCCCACTTTCCTATGAACGTACGATCTTCTCGGTGTATTTTATTACTCGCCCATATCTCTACCTGCACAAGCAGCATAATTATTAGCATACAAAGCAAACAAGAAAAAAAATGCATCAAAGGAAGATAGCTAGCTATGACAAATATGGAGACAATGTTTTGCAGGAGCACTAAAAGACAGAGAAAGCTAAGATAGCTCAGTGGGCTAGTTCAAATGATCCACTAGTTGTGCATTGTTTTTTTATTTTATTTTTTGACGGCTGCAGAATTTGCAGACCTCACCCTAGAGAATCTGAATTGAGAAAAGTAGGGCCCATGGAGATTTTTCTAAAACTCTGCAGTATATGAAAAAGACATCTTGCAGTTCTTGCACATTGCACTAACTCCAGAGAAAGATTATGTCAACAAGATATATTTGTTTTCCATAGCAACATGTATGCACAGAAAGATAGGTGATTGACAAAAAATTATGAAGCCACAAACATCATACAGCTGTTGAAACAAGATATAATAAAATCAAATTGCAAAAGGCATAAGTTGTTAGCTATAATACTGTGTGTCTATGCATGTGTCCAGGTTCATTGTGTCTAGGTGCAGTCTTTAGTACTAGCAGATTTTCAGCTAGTAGCTAAGGAATGATCATAGGAGTTATGACTGCAGTAATTAGGATGATATCATGGGCAGGTTTATCAGCTATATATATATAAGAAAATGGTGAGGGCTGAGAGAGCTGCATCAACCAAAAGAGAAATAGGGGGAGTGATTTCCTAGTGTGTTTGTGATAAACACTGAAGAGAGGAGTGATTTCCTAGTGCGTGTTTATGATAAACACTGAAGATAGAGGGAGTGATATCCAAGTGTGTTTGTGATAAACACTGAAGACAAAGGGAGTGATTTCCGTAGTGTGTGTGTGTGTGAGAAACACTGAAGAAAGGAGAGGAAGTGATTTCCAACATAAGTTCTTTACATTCTTGGAAATAAGTGGGCTAGAGCATGAGGCATCTCTCAAGATATACAATTATGTAGATGAACATAGTACTTTTTTTTTCATATTGTTTCCCTTGTTAACATGTAGCATGCTCAAGCTGTCAAGGATACAACTGTACTGAAATGTTTTCCTTCTCTTGCTCAGAAAGAACAAAAATTCAATCAAGATATGTGATTTTATGATAAAAAAAATTTTTCAGTAGCTCCAGTAAATAATCTTCTTTACTCTCGATCATTCAGAAAACAGACATGAAAGATATACCCATAGTTCCATATAGTTAGGATACTGTATATACAATATTAAGTATGCCTGGCTACATTGTCCATACTGATTTTATAGATAAAAATAAGGATACCATGATGAAGGAAGAGAAAGTAAAGTAGGCTATCTTACAATTGGGCAGTCAGATGTTGAGTACCCACAAGAACTGACAATTATAGCAACTCCTGCAACATCTGATAAACCACCAAGAACAATTGAGAACTCCACTGAAGTGTTATCTTGCGGAGCTTTCCAGTAAGACTTGTACTCTCCAGTACCAAAAGGTGCCAGTAACGAAAGCAGTGGTTCAGAGTCATTGGCAGTTTCAACCTGAGTATAGAGCACAAGGCATAGGCATGATCAAATGATTATCTATGGTAAAGCAAACTTTATAGAAGAACAGAAAGGGTTTGTTTTTGTGTATGTGTGTGTGGGGTGGGGGGCTTAAAAAGATGTTATCACAAGGCCAAGTGTATTGACTGCTTTTCCATGGTCCATGGGCAACATGAATAGTGTTGCAAATACATCAGAGTGTATAACACAAGGCAACAAATCATACAGGAGCGCAATTTATGATGACTTGGTATGAAGTTGAGAAATACCATTTGTAAAAAGTTTGCATATGGAAATTCTGCCAGGGATTCTTCACCATCAAGAATCTGCTTCAATTGTCTCTGACCAAATTGAATACTTTGAGATAAATCAGATGCTTTCCTGTACTCCAGTTGGCAGACCTGATTCACAGCACTCAGTGCCGCTTTCTCTGAACGATCTTTTCTGCGCAAACTATGAAGAACCCGGACATAATCCACATACAATGCACGCTTGATAATTTGACTGCAGCATGACTTGCACACAAAACTATCTGCGAGTGCTGAATAGCCACCATTTTGACTCCCACCATATGTCTTCAAATCCCTGTAGGTGTTAAGCAAAAGGAAGGCTCCTTTCCCAGCACAGCAAGCTTTGCAAACTGTCCTTTCACATTGGAAACATTCCACAAATACTGATTGATTTTCTCTAGTGGCTAAAGCTTGTAATGAAGACAGAGCACGGACTTCACATGCACCATCATAGCAGGATTCATCATTTTCACTGATGTTCCAAAAATCTATAGCGTGTTCACTGCCCTTTTCAAGCCCTATTGAAGCATTAACACGATCCTCAAGGACTGTATGGCCCAGCAGTGCCAGATTATCAGCTAAGCTGGATAACTTCAAGAGGTAAGAATAATCAACTGAACGGTTTGGATCTAATGTAGCAGGAATTACACCAATTGATAACAATGCCTGGTCCCTTTCAGCAGCAGAAAGACCAAGACCAAGACGTTTTATTTCAAGCTTCATCATTTGCTCAAAGTCAAGATCCCTTTCCCTGGAAAGATGAATAAAGTTTAATGTATTTTGGATTTAAAATTTATAAACACCTTTTCAAAATAGGTCTACTTTTGTTCCTTCATTATTTTTTTTAGAATAAGCAAGAAAGTATTGAAAAGCAAGGGAAGTAATAATGCCATAACACTAAACATATGTAACCTGAATTAGACTTAAAGATTCAGATAATCTGTCATAAATTGGAACCTGTCTTTTTTAGGGTAAAAAAGGGTTCATTAGTGTTGCTACTAGAAAGGCACTTCAAACTAGAATGGTAGAACCATCTTGCTCATTTATCTGGCAACTTCAGGACAAGGTCAGTTTCAAAATATTTTTTTAAGGAATGCTCAACAAAGATTCAAGAAAGTTTACTAAGAACAGTAAAAAGAAGAACAGAAATAAAAGGAGATGGAATTTTCACAAATGGATACCTTATTATAGCCAGAAAGGGATTCAAAAAATTTAAGGTAAAGCTGTGTGCTGCCACATTCTTCAACCTGCTTATTCACTTTAGGAACAGGCACTTCCAATGCAGGAGCAAAAGGATTAACATCAAATCCATCATCTAAGAAGTTTGTTTGTTCCCCATTACCAAAAGTATTTTCAGTTATATGTGGCTCTGACATGTCAAAATCACCAGTGAGAAAATCCAACAAATTTTCCTGAACCACCTGTTGGAACTGATGATGAACTTTTAGTTTTAGTGTAAGACCCATCAATACCATGAGAATCATTCCCAGGCATGGAAGAATTTCCAAAAGACTTGGAACCTAGATCACAGTGAACAATTGATGATTTTTTATTGAGAAACTCCATAAATTCAGGAGCACGTTCACTATTGGTTAACATGTCTGCCCATGGAAGAGAAACTCCAAGTATCTCGATCTGTTAAAGAAATTTATACAACTCATCAAGAAAAGATAGACAAATAGTCATAGCCAAAAGTAACTTTTTAAAAAGCATCTCAGTCTAGAGAATTCATCAATTTTACTACCTCACCAAGAGTAATGGGTGTTCTTGATACAGCAGATGGATGAAAAGATAATGCAACAACCCGATTCAAAAAGTTTAGTTCTCCTTCTAGCTCTTCAAAGTCATATAACAAAGGAAGATAGGAGCTCTCTTGAACACTGGGCCTAGCACTTTTCCCTGTAACAGCCAAGTCCTCTGGATCAATTCTCCCAGTGACTGGAATCATTATATTTGTCCCATTCGAGCACTGTGGAATGCAAGCACCCTACACAAGTAATTTCCCCATTAATATTCATTAACTAGTTAAGATACTAAGATAGTAATGTTCAAAATACAACAGAGTAAACAAATGGAAACAATCAAATGAAAAGGCCATTATTTGGCTAGTAAAGAATGACAAATTGCCTCATAAAACAAGGTTTATCAGCCGTTGCAATAGTGTTTTTCTCTCACAAAAATTCCAGCTTATCAGTCAGTTTATAAGTCCTGCCAAACAGGTTATAGTTTTTGATGCATCTGCATGCTTTAATTGGATTTCAATTTCATAGACAAAAACATGTCAATTAGTAAGCTGTTAGCGTACACAGAAATTGTTGAGACAAACAATTTTATGACTGTAGAAAATGCAAAACAATGCTTAAGCAATGACACTAATGTATCAAACGAAACCAATACAAATCGAAGCAATAATCAATTTTAAATCAACAACACTTAAACATGATAGGAATATGAACCTAACCAAAATCGCCCAATCAGTAAATGTAGTTAGCTAATCTCATCTCAGCCAAAGTAATCAGCACACAGTTCAGCATTTGGTTCTGAATCAAGCAAAAGTCATGGTATTAAAGTCAGAGCTAATGCACATGAAGCTCAATTTTAGCAAGAACGCCAATTTTGTGTCTGCACCTCTGTGGTCTTTGGGTACAGTGTTGTCAGTTCATCAAGCCAATCTTAAAAGTATGGAAAATAAATTGCTATTTTCAAAGAAACAGCCAGAGCAAAAGAAAAGGATATTATAATAAAACCAGTGAGGTAAGATAGAGACAAGGACCTCAACCACGAGTTTGAGGGAGTCTATGCTTGAGCCAACTCTAACATCTACTGTTGCTGGATATGAAGAATCTTCAGCACCGTGGGAGACAGTAAGAAGCAGTTGACAAACATGACAAGGTTCCCCAAGGTATATAAAAAGTTCAACATAGTCTGCACCGTGCTGACACACCTGCATGCACAAGAGTCTTTTAACATGCTATGTGCAAAACAAAAACATCACAGCAATAATTAAATAAACCAGAAAACCATCAGGAAGACTCTTCCAGATGCATCAAGAAGAGTCTTTAAGGAAGAACTATACCCAAATAAGATCCTTCCTTTTGAAGCTGAGAAGACTGGAACCACCATCAGCCATTGGGGTGATACTAGGAACTGGTTTCAACATGCATCCAGATGGCCTTGATAGCACCTGAATTGTCAATATCAAGAATCTTATCACAAAAAAGTACAATATATAATAATGCATCAAAACCATATCAGTTTGCAAGAGATATATTGATAATGAGTAGGTTTACCTACTTTGAGAGGGAACATAGGGATCGACGGGAGATGCTTATATAGCCTCAATCCAAGGAACATCTCTAACTGCTTTTGACGGGAACTATCATTCACAAAATTTTGGTACCTTCTTTGCACCGTAATCCTCACATTCTGAACAGCTGAGAATTTACTAAACTTTCCTGTTTCCTCCTTGAATATGTTCAGAATCTCACTGTGCATAGCTTTTGAGCCAGTGTACAAGGTAGCATGGATATCGCCAGCCAAAAGAAATAGTTCAGCAAGGTGGTTCACTGGAGCAAGCATTGTTGAGCCTTTGAACTGATCAAATGTCATATCAAATCTCTTCCAGGGCTTCTGTGGAGCCTCCTGGCATGGATGTTCCCACGTGGTAGTACGTGTATTATGATCGATATAAAATGATTTCCCTGTTACAGTGTCAAAGCGCTCCTCCCATCCAGGGGGCAAAGAACGAGTACTTCTACCATCATATTCAGAATATCTACTTGACAACCCAAACATTGCATCTATGTCAAGCGAGATGCTCAATCGACTACACTGTTCAACAAAAACTTGAAGTGCACCAAAGTAACTAGCAGCATTGGTTCGATCAAGAGAGTCTGCACAATTGAATCGTATCACCCCATTTTGAATAGATTCCATGCAAAACCCGCCACTTACATCATCATTGCAGATAACTGATCCTTTACATTCATTAAGCTGCTGCCTTACATCATAGTAATTCCCTTCACTGAAGCCAATGACCATTGTAGGTGCTTTAAGATGCCTCCATAGGCCCTCAACTGTCTGCTGCTGCCCTTTTAACTTCACAGTGGCATGCCAGTCATAATTTATCAACTGAATCCATGTGCTTCCCAGCTTTCCAGAAGAGTTCATGTACCGTATAGATTCTTTGAAATGATCAACAAGAACTGATTCTGTTTTTCCTTCGCCGTATCTTAGCAAGTTAACACAAATAACAGGAACCCTTCCAGATTTCTTTTGCCTGGACACACTCGCTTCAGATGATTTATTCCCATATCTTCTACCCAACCGTTGGTAGTATTGTAAGCTTCCATTGTAAGGGTCATTGGCAACATAAATTTCAGCTTCTACTGACACAGCATTTTTTATTTCTGCACCCCACCATATTGGTATAGTTCCACGCCGCCAGATATACGAGCTAAAAGGGATATGCTGTCCGCCCTTCTGTGGAACCCAAACCAGCTGCTCGCACTCGACCTCATTGCCTGTGCCTGAACATGCATTCAGTCCACGGGCCAAATAGCGGGTTCCAGGGTGCAATCGACTACGGCGTGCAACAAGGGCAACTATCCCACCTTGCTGCCCAGCACCTCCAAAGTTCCGGCACTCAGCAAACCCCTGAAGAAGAATGACACAGTGTCCTGGCAAGCCAATGTCCTTAAAGGGCTTCGACAGCCACTCATTCCAAACAAATTCCTCATCTGGTTCCCGTACTGTCATAGGACTCGGGAATGGCCTGGTAACATCCCTTGTCTCACAAAAGAAGTGCTTGCCGTCAATGTCCAGGTCGGCCAACTCACGTATATTCTTTTGCTCTCCAGTCCCCTGGGGCAGAGGATTCTGCAGCTGGATCTTTATCCACTGGCTCTCCGCCACCGTGTATATGCACCCGCCTCCTGGCAGATTGGGGACCGACGCGCTCAGCTGCGTCGCAACCAGAAGCAGAGCATAGCTTCCTAACACTGCGTACCCCAGCACTGCCTTGGCGTATGTGGTGCTCTTGGATAGAACCCTTGACCCGTCGGTGATGTAGTTCAGAGCCGCTGCCTCCGAATCAAACACGTCCTCCCCATGCTTCCCCCGGTAGCGGAGTGTGCCGGTGGTCGGATCGACATACACCACCTGGGTGTCTCTCCTCGTTGACAGGCTGATCACAATGTACACTTCGGTCGTCTCCAGGACGACCACCACCACCGATGTGTCCTTGGACCTAGGGAGCGACTTGCTGTGGAACATCTTGGATTTCTGGAGAAATGGACTGATCAGACCTGGCAAAGGACATGGGTATGCATGCACATAAGTTTTTGCTTAAAGAAAAAAAGTTACTAGGCATGAATACACTAGATCAGATCCAGATTCAGATAGCCAATCACTATAGTTAGGGTTGGGGCGCTCCGTTTCGCACGGCACGAAGGGAAGAGAAGACAGGAGAAGGCCGCGCATACCTGGTGGGAGCTCGTCGCCGGCGAAGACGTGGGCACCTGCACCTGGCGTAGGCAGACGGGCAGGCGGCGGTCGCCCAGTTAGCCCCCTCACTTCTCTGATCTCTCGATGCTCAACGTCGCAGCTTCGCACGGGCAGAGGCGGACCGACCTATAGAACGAGCTCGGTGCTCGCCCGAGGTCCCCTCCGGCGGGCGAGTACCGCACCTTCCCCTCTGTTCTTCGGCCGGTGACGGTGTCCGTCGAACCTCCAGCTCCTGGTGCGAGCGTGGGGTGGTTGAAGGCGCTGCTGGGCCAACTGGTCAACTGATAGGCCCGATGGCCCATTTCCTGGCCTGATAGGCCCGACGGCCCAAACCCTTGGCTTCGGCCCGTCCCTTAGGGCTAGCTGGGCAACTGAAGCGGAATTCTTCCGGTCCGACCAGGACGGACGGGAGGCTCTGTCTCTGTGGCTGTGGCGACTGACGGCACTATTGACCGGTCAGTCACCCTTGATTATTAGTCCCGCCCTGCAATGCAAATGACAGCACTATTCACCGGGGATTTCGACTGATCTAATTTTTGTAGAATCTTGTAGAGCATTGCACAAGCCTTCCAACAAGTACAAGATCATCAAAATTGGACTTTAGAAAGCTATGGCTAAATTAACGAGAAGTCAGCTGAACTTAGGATATAATCTGTTGGATGATTTGGTGCAGTTTTGCTAATCGTTTGGTGCTGCATTACTTTGCAGGGACTATGGATACGCTTGCCAAGAATTATTTCACAAGTAAAATGGGTTTTGATCTAGAAGATGTGTCCAAAATACCAAAAAAGATAATGTGTGCTTAAAACATGACCACCATATGATCTGGCCGGTGGTCACAGTTTTGAAACGGGTGGATCATCTGGAGATTCTTAGAAACAAATTAACTAGAAGTTATGGCCATATATTAACTATAAGCAGCATCAAAGGAACAATTAGAGCAATTAGAGACTTCTTACACTTGAAGATAGACCTATCTATATGAGATCTAAGCATATCAAAGGAACAATAAGAGCAATTAGAGGGTGATTAGTGCATGCTTAGGGCTTATTTTTGGGTGAGTTGAGTTGATCCCCTGTAAGGTTAGGGGCCGGGACCATGGGTCCTTTTGGCTCATCTCGGCATTGACATTGACCCTATAAGCTTGATGTAGAGCGGTGTTGATTTGGTGTATGTAGTACAATGAGAGACTCCATCCTCTTCCTTGATGGAGAAACTCACCTTCATCATCTTTCTTGATGGAGAAACTCCATAGTGAAGACAGACATGCACTACCGGAATCACCCTCTTTGCCGAGTGTTAGAAGTTTTGCCGAGTGCAATATATCATGCACTCAACAAAGAGGTTCTTTGCCGAGTGTTGTGCACGGCAAACAAAGACACTAGGCATAGCATGGTTTGCCGAGTGCTATACACTCAGCAAAAGAGGCCATACTCGGAAAAGATGCCGGTTTGCCGAGTGCCACGGTTCGGGCTCTCGGCAAAGGAGCCGCCGTTACCCACACTACAGTAACAAAAAAAATCTGAATTTTTCACCGCTGACAGTACAGGTGTTCTTTAGTATAGTACTAGGTAACGTGCCCGTGCGTTGCTACGGGACATCAATTTTTGATCTAACAACACCCAGATTGCACGATAAGATAACAATACCATAAATTTAAATACCATTGTTAGAGTGACATTTAGTCATAAAGATAAATATCGTGAAATTAATACAGCCACATAATAATGGTATCGCATCTCACATTCTCTACGATATAGACTTTTCTGTGATGCGTCTAAGATAATGTTTTACATCGACAGGAAGATATCTCCGATAACCATTTTTTTCGTGCGCCAATAAATCCACAAATAAGTTCCGTCGCATCTCCACACCATCCTGAGTATATATGTAAATAGATTAGTGTCCGTAACATGGCTAACAATGCGTGTCTTGAAAAATCTACCATAAAAACTTAAAACGAATGATGTTATACTCACCGTATAAATATGTGCGCCTTTAGGATGATTCCACGCAGACATATACTGCAGAATAAGATATCCACTCGAGTATCTACGACAAGGTTCACCGTCAGCAATATAAAAAAATATTTGAATGATGAATGTTATAATTGCAAGCGATGATCACTATGATTTAGTTACCCATCTATGTCATCTGGAATGTTGTTTTCACGGAAGAATTTTCATTTGAAGATATTCTCGTTCCAGTTAGGAATATGTTCACTCATTGCGTTCATGGAATGTATGTTAAACCCAAGAGTTTGCTTGGCATACATCAGCACGGGTGTATCTTCACACCATGATTCAACAGGCCTAGGGTCAATCATGGTAACTTTCTTTGTTTTGTTGGTCAAAAACATAAAGCATATATTTTTCGAAGGTGTAGCCACGGCAAAAGAAACTGCAAACATGATAGCGATTATAATAAAATAATATAATATACAGAAAATAAATAATAAAAGCGAGGAGCATACGACTTACGTATACGCACTATAATAACTTCGTATCTCATATTCCCGCATACGTCAATCGCAAACAAAGATGTTCTTTTGTACTGTATTTTTTACGGTAATCTGGGTGCCGTGTTAAATCACACATTTTCTGGAGAAGAATGATATGTAGTCAAGATTAATATAACTTAGCCTTTTATATAATTAGAATTAGAAAGAACACTGAATAAGACAATATAATATAACATGTTAATATTAATTACAAAACTATGCTTACACAAAAGCGCAGGTCCATGTGATGCTTGATAATATTGTCGTTGCGTGTTAGTAGTGTTCAGTACTCTCGAGCTGCCTGAAACCGGACGCCTAAGTTGAAACAGTGCTCAGACATGCCTCGATCGTCCATTAACAGCTCTTGTAGATCCTTAACACTCAGTGCAATTATGGAGGGCTCAAAACTTTTAACCCAAGGCCTCCTGCAAAACATTAGACACAGACAATAGTTATCTATTTATAAGATATCACACTATTATTATTAAAGCAATTAAAATAAGCATGTAGTTTACTTCAACGTCGCTCCATTCCTGAATTGCCATGACAGTCACACAGTAACTCGATCATATCTGCCTTGCTTAGTGGCATGTCTTTGAGGGCCTCAAATGCCCAAAACTCCTCGGACTCTTGGTTGGTATGGACTTGTGAGGATTTGTTCTGAGTTTCCATGTGTTGCATTGTGCTCTTTTGAGACATCGAGCATTCAACCTCCTCAAAATTTTTTCTCTTTCTTGTGGACGCTTCAGCTATGTTTGGATTATCTATCATAACACAATCTCTTGGGCTTCCAATATTTTCATCGCTATGAAGATACGGAGATCCCTTCCGTTTATTTAACTCAGACGATAACAAGATAGCCGCAAGCTTCAATCTAAAATTTTTCATATCATCCTGCACGACAGTATGGGCACCATTAGTTATTAACTTAAAAACCATTAGCTAGTGCACATTCATGACTTGTGGTAGGACGTATAGTGATTTACCTGATTGAACTCATCTAACAATTCGTTCCCGGTCCAATACTCCATAAACGTAATTAAGAATAAACCACATGAAACACTACACACAATGTTAGTAGAGGTTTAGGCACACATTATAGATCAGACAGGTCAAAGGCAAGCAAAATTCAATTATACGATGCCATTTGTTTCCAACGTACCCATCCTTTTGTAATAGTTTCTCGCGGAAAATCTCATTAACCGGCCAGGTATGAATCTCGAGATCTGGCCATTTGTGCTCTTTCAGGCCCGTGAACTTCATTACGAAATCTATCTGTCTCCGTAATCCAACTCACTATTTTTTCACAGAAGTATGAATCAATTAGGCTTTATTATAGAATATGAAATGCACAAATAAATCTGTTAGATAGAAAATACCCACAACTGCATTTAGGTCAGCGCGTCCAAACATCTTGCCCAAAGAGTCTAACACCTGGACCTCATGTTTTTTGGCGTTTATAACAGCGAGGTACCAGCGTGTTGTTTTAACATTTATCGGAAGGAAGACCTATCCAATCAAATAAGAAATATTTTGTTAGGGATAAAAAATTGATAATGAAAAGAACAATATATAGTTAGGCACATAAATGCTACCATTTCATGGTCCAAGTAAGTTAGCACTCTTTCAGTTAAAGCAGGCTGCTCAGAAGTGCCACGGGTAGGGTAATGTCTTTCAATGATCTGATTCCCTTCTCCATCCCGCTTCATCATTGCAGTGAGACAAGCACTTACGATGTTGACTGTACCTCCAGGCTTTTTCATCCAACCCTCTTGGGCCCTCAGCAAGTTAATATAAGCATCAATGACCTGCATACATAGAACAGTTTGAAAGAAAGGACACTGAAGTTGCATATGTTTGATTGGGTATTATGACTTGCGTCTATTACCTCGTCAGCCAAAAATTCAGTTGCATCAAATAGACTTTCCATGTGATATCTCGAAATAGCAACATCACCGATGAGCACAAGCCCCTCATTTCCCAGGTCTAGATGGAATTTTTTTTGGCTGACTCAATTATGGCCATATCATATTCGGTACAATATAATCTGTGAAACGCAAATATAATTAATCCTATTGAAAATTACTACAACATTGTTTTAGAAAAATAATCCATGAATGAATTAATTACTAAACTTTTTTAGTCCCAGCATATTAATTGTTTTTAAAAAAGTCCCTTGATAACAAACATGAATAGCATATATAAGTACCCTTGGATTTAGTCCCGGTTGGTGAACCAAACCGCATGATGCGAGCTGATGCTGATTTCTTGGGTTTGTTATGCATTGAACCCTCAATCAATCCATTCACCTGTGACACATTAGTGCCATCCTTAGCAGCGCCTTCCATTGTGCTATCATCAACCGTATAGTTTGCATGGCTCGTGTCATCGCGGTTGGCTACCTCAACACTGTATATTGCAAAAACATGGGTGCCAAATGTAATTCAAGTCTTTTTATGATAGTAAATTCTAAACGCAAGGAGGCGAAAACAAATTCCTATTTTACCTCTCTAGCATGAGCTTCTCCTTTGCCTGATCGTCATGGTCACCGCCATCTTTGTGCTCTATATTAGTTGTATCGATGCCACCATCTGTGGAACCCTCTAGTACTAAGTTTGCCTCCTCTGAATCCCTATTATTACTTTGGCTAGTGGGGACCTGTTCTTCCATAGTTTCTTGCACACACTAAATAGAGAATATAAAGTTAAGATCCCAGAGGATAATATAAACTGCCAGTTCTTAAGTAGTAGCTTGGTGTTGCATGCAATATTGTTTCACATGGATGCAAGGTAATCATGTTATGTTCTTTTGCATATAGATGGAAGGAAAACAAATCACAACCATCAACGTGGTAGATAATCACATGGTAGATAATCCATTTAAAAATATCTAGGAAACAACAAAAAATTTCTTTGAAATAGAACAAGCATCATTTTCTTCATAATTTACCAGATTTTGGAACCTACTCTAATGTGACTCAGGTTACTGCATCATGTCGAGAGACAGATAATCAAGATTCGTTAAAAAATGTCATGCTAAAATGTTAATAATATGAGGGGCAAACAAACACAATATCATGGCAAGGTGCTGCATGGTAACTCTGCTGCTTGCGTGAATTGTCATCCTGCATTTTTGTGTATGCCCCTGACAGCCATCATATTTTCTGGATGCATGCTACTGTTGCTGAATGCTACCACTATAACGTGGATAGAAAAATAACTACTTTTGGCACAAGCATGCATGCATGCACGTAGATAATAGAGTACTATATTGAGTTTTACAACATCTAACATAGACAAAAATAGGAATGCATGCTTATTAGCTACTATACATGTCTCCGTACTATCAAAATGGCTAATTAATGATAAAAAATGGTTAATTTTATCCACGATATTTATGCAGGTCCTAGCTCCCTGTTGGCATGCAAATTAATAACCTAAATCTGACGCAGACAAAAGAGATGAAAGATCATGCATGGTGATATATACATCAATAAATTCCTGCCAATAAAGTATTTTTCTTGCAAAATTACATTTGGAAATGTATTTACTAATTTAGAGGAAATAAAGTTTGGTCTGATATAGGACCTCTCAGAACATAAAAAACTTTCTGCACTCTCGTATGAGATTTTATTATACAGTTTACTGAAACTATACAATCACTAATACGAAAATGGACTGCTGTTGTTCTCTCTCTCAAAAAAATGAACTGCTGCTGTTCTCTCTAAAAAAAATGAATTGCTGCTCAGCTGATGCAGACAAAAGAGATGAAAGATCATGCCAATGAAGTTTACTAAACCTATGCTAGCACGTTCTTGTTTATGCTTCAACGAATGAACTTTCTACACTTGAATGCCAGACTACTAAAACTATGGAAGAACTATACACATATAGATATCTGACAAGGGCCAAATCTGAAAGTTCAGAACTGTCGATAATGGCCAGAAATGAAAGTTCATAACCCAAGAGGAGGAGAGATCGGACCTAGACGATGACGATGACGCGGCAACAGAGACACGTGGTGAGGACCTGCTCTTTGGGTGTTCACTGTAGTGCAGGGCGCGTGTCTCCTGTAGCAATTCCGACAATAGCAAAAACTTGACAAATGTTATATGCCCCCATATGGCGGTCGTCCTCACCGAGCCCCAAGCCCGGCCCCAACCGCCGCGCGCGACTCTGGCTCCATGGGAAGGGCGAGGGTGACGGAGGCTGGTGATGGCGAAACATGGGACTGCGGCACGCGAGGAGTACGTGGGGTAGGCCTGGGGAAGGGTGGAGCAGTGGGCATACCTGTTCGACGCGCGTTGTCGGGGAAGGGCCCGATGGTGAAGGGACTGACGAAGACACAAGCTCCTGGCACTCAACAGCAGCACGAGGCGGCGTCCCGTCTAGGCACCAGCACGTCTATCCGGCGGAGGCAGCGCGTATGTCGCGTCCGGCACCGGCGTTGAGGCGTCGGCGCGATGGGGCAGGTAGGCAGCGGATGGAGCGACTCTTTCCTTCTTCCCTTCCTGTGGCGTGCGCCGGCCGTGGTTATATATACCAACAACTACGAGTAAAGCAATCCAACAGAAGCAACTACCAAAGGAATTTTTGATTGATTTCAGCTATTACATGCATGCAATAATGAATTATCATCAGAACTGGAAGTTTTAAAACTTGACATACTATACAGCTTCCATCTAGTTGATTCTAAATACCAAGCCATATAAACTTGAAATAATATACAGCTTCCATCTTGCTGATTCTAAATACGCAGAACTGCCAAACCCCATGCTCAGCACATGATAAAACTTAATGTTCAGCAGAAAATTACTTGCATAATGAAAGCTGAACAGAAACCTATTTGAGTTTGCTGCTGCAAATGACAAAGTACAGAACCTAATTGTTTGTGTTCGCTGGCAATAAGAAATAAAAATATGGTACAGTCTAAGAAAGACCATAGCATTTCATGGGTTTATTTGAAGACAGTAAAATTCCTCACAATACTATATTCATAACTGAAACATTAAGAAATTAGGAAAGTGAAGTCACAATGGCAAAATTTTCAAACAAAAAAAATGATGACTAAAAAAAAAAATAAGCCGAATAGAGATTGTGCACATGAAAATAGTAATTATGGCCTGACTGAAACACAGTGTTGTGCAATTGGATTAGATCGGGTAGGGTTCCCAGCAGAGCGACAGCATGCATACCTTGATCAGTGCCGGCGGCGACGTTTGCTTCGTTCAGGTCCAACTGGAGCGGCATGACGCTGACCTAGAAGTGGTGCGCCTTGTGACTGCCGAGGGATGGAGCGACGACAACGACGTCGTGCAGGTGGACTTGGAGCGGCACGGCGCCGGCACAGGCCCGACACCAGACTGTGGCCTCCCTGTTACGGCCTCTAGGCACTGTGGGACGGATATGTCGAACTCTGGGACGGCGGCGGAGACCTTGGCGTCTAGGCACTGTGACGGAGAACGACGTCTCTCCGTGGAGCTTGACCTCCGCGAACACGAGGTGCGCGATGGCGAGCAAGGCCGTACGCAACGCGGATGGCCCCGTCTCCGTGACCAACCGACAGCGCTGGTGCAGTGACCTAGCGCCGTATGCAAGGCCGTATGCAACAAACGGATGGCCTCGTCGGAGCGTCGGGAGTGAACGAAGGTCCAGTCAGCGTCTCTTGGCGTGCGACCACCACGGCGGAGACCTCGGCGCGTAGCAGGACAGGGCGATGAGGCACGACGGCGCCTCGCAGGGGCGGGCGCGAGAAGATGAGATCGACCTCTGCGAACACGGGGCCGAGGTCGGCGGCGACCAAGGCCAGGCGTGCAGCAGCGGCTTGGCGGGCGAGTGCGACGGCAGTGGAGATCTCGGCCGATGCGTAGGTTGGAGCAGGGGCACGACGGGCGCTGGGCAGGAGATATGATGATTTCCGAACGAGCGCAGGAGATGATTGGTAATTGATACGGTGGCTTCTTTCCTTTTTAACACAACAATGATTGGTAATTGATTGATAATTGATACGGTGGCTTCTTTCCTTTTTAATAACAAAACAATGATTGGTAATTGGGCCATGCGTTGTGTGCAGGAGAGGCAGCCATGCGTTGGGGCGGTGATTTCCTTTTTGACAATGATTGGGGCGGTGATTGGGGCGGTGTTTGGCAGGAGAGGTCGCATGAAGAGGCAGAACTATTCTTACCGCGTTTTTTGACCTCACCAAAGAAAATCTCCCCTCTTTGTTCTTTTTATTTGTAGAGATTGTAGAGACTTTGAACAAAAAAACGGAATTTTTCAGATAATTAAAGTACCTTTTGCTTTAGCCTGAATCCACAATTATCACAAAATACAACTTATGCTACCACACAAACCAACTCCACTTGCATGAAACAAAACACACTTACAAGTTCATATCTCTAGGAGAATGAAGAAAATGCATGACGGCTAACCACGCATGCTCTTGAAATAATGTGATGCACAGGCTTCACTTGGAACGTAATTTTACTACTATTATTGTATCTATTATGTGTGTCACCACTGCATCTGCTGCGCCTGATGGCTGGTGAGCGGCCTAGCCGACGACAGGAATGATCACAACAGGCCCTATAGAGTTGGCAGCATCGAAGAAGACGCGCACGCGCTTGGCGTTGTACCCTGGTGCCACCATGGTGCGGACTGGTATAACCTCTATTGCCACGTCCGGTCTATCGCTGTTGATCTGTGTCACCGCCTGGGTCGCCGGCCAACCCAACACCTCTGGCCATGATGTCTTCCCAGTGCTCATTTTCCCTTCACACGTGTGACAACGATCTCCTCCCTCCTCTCTTTAAAAACCTGCAAAAGGGGTGCATGGTCGATGTGATTCGAATACAACAAACTTGTTTGGATGTACTTATATCTTTTTCCTAATCTACATGTGTTGGGGTGGATTAAGGTAAAAATTAAACTGAAAGTTCAACCGAATCCACTCCAACACACATTAATTGAGGTAGATACAAGAACATCTAAATAAGTCTGACATGAACAACGTCTGTGTGCGCGCGCGCACGTGTAGGCATGCATGGATGGAATGCCAACCTGCAGACAAATAATACAAGTATTGAACTAAAAGCAGAAAGTGCTGCACTCTGCTGCTATTGGATAGTGTAGCACACGCTTCTCTGTTCTCTTAACTGGAATAGATGTGTGGTGTATATATAGGGATGATGGCGTTAACTATTAAGTGTGCATATACTACATTGTTCATGACGTCCTTGCCGGAGCTCATCATCAAGCTTTGGTCGTAACTCCTTGGTTAGATACTCCGATCCATTTCCTTGTTTACTGACCGAACCAAGGAAGCAGCAGCATGCAGCGAGGGCCGCATCCATGCATGCAGTTTATTTCTTGCTATAATATATGTTCCCAAGGGCCAACATACAGTAAGTAAAATAGCATTACACCTATTTTTTGTTGAAAACCTAATAACCACACAAAACAAGGATCAAACATAGATATTCCTACTAAGTAAACAAAAGGGCTCAGCCTTTTCCCTTCCGGCCCAAGTTATTATTTTCGATGCTAACAATGTTGGTAGCAAGTTTTAACAAACATAACATTTTAAAATTCGATTTTCATTATTCTTCTCAAAACTATAGCAGGGTAGCCCACACACTTGTATGTGGTTGGTGATAAGAATCAAAGTGTATACGTGTGTACCATTATTTTACCATCTTGCCTTTGTAATATAAATTTGTATTTACCTTAGCATTGCTATATTTTTTTTTCAATCACTATATGATACTACTCCTGTTTGGAACAGCTTAAACTCTTGTGTTTATGAAAAAAAATAATTTAAACGCTACCTAACATATATAGCTATTTGATGAACTTCGAGGACGACTTATGCTCTCGTCTCCTTGGCTGATTTCAAACTAGGTTATACTGACGCCAAGATCAACTCTACCATGCTCTACGTGCATGGTTTCCTACTACATATCACACCTTGACTTTTACAATCTGGTAACATGAAAATTGTAGACAAGTAATGCACTTCAGATTTGTATAGAGAGCCAAGTCTAAGATCTCAGATTCGTATAGAGCGCCAAGTCTATAGTAAAAAAAAACTTGAAGCCATAGTTTGAATAACTGTGAAATCCAGCACTTAAAGTATTTTCCTAAGTCTGAAATACAATATTAAGTACCAATGTTTGGAACTGCATTGTTGTAAGATTCGATCTATATATGAACTTTAGAAAATTCAGCAATCAAAGTTGGAGTTTATTATGATATGGCCTTTCATTTGGTTTAGATCTTGTTGAGCAACACCTAAAATTTGGTATATTCTTAGCTAGCCAAAGTAAGAAAATTAAAATCCTCTGGTTTGGACTCTGAAACCAAAGTCTATGCAACATGATCAAGTACCCATGATGAGAGGGCAGTTTCAAATAAATGATTTTGTATATAAACTTCATAAAAACCACTGAAAACAAAATACCAGCATGCTCTCTACTGATTGGTATGGATCTTGATCCAAATTATCAATTGTTGATTGTTTTGCGATCTTAGCTAAAGCTACCTAAAATTCATAACGCATGAACTCCAGCTAATTAACTTAGAAAATTTTTATTATTCATTAACTTAACATTGAAATTGAGTTCTGCAACCGTGAGTTTTGCTAAACTTCATCGAACTGGGATCTCTTAAACCAGTCATCAGTTGACGTTTAAAAAGTAAACCAAACTTGTAGCCCTTCTTACCATCCACAAATGAAATTAAGGTGAGTAGTACACCTATGAAAATAGTTTCTGGTAGTGATGCACGAAGCAGAGAGGTGCCAGAGAACACACAGCAGGATCCATGCGTTTATTCATTGTATATCAGGAGTACATATATACTGCGTACCATGTCCATATGGTAGCTTAATTATTCATCACACGCGTGTACACACACTATAGTCAAGCATGCAAGCAATCAACCATGGATATAACATATATAATATATACTACTATATAAAGCTAGAGCCTCTATGCCACACATGCATGCATGCATGCGTCGCGATCGAGATCACACACTGATGACATTGCTCACTCAAATGGATCGGAGCTTGCTTGAATGCAGGTAGCTCTGGCTGATAGATGAGCAAGGCGAGGCTAGCCGACGACGGGCGTCAGGGCGATGCTCCAGTTGGCGTCCTTGTTGACGAAGAGGCGGACACGCTTGTCGTCGTAGCCCGGGTCCACGCTCTCGCCAACCCTGTGGACCTCCATGTGCACGTCCGGCCGGTCGCCGTGGATCTTGGAGGCCGCCGCGAACAGCCCCATGCCCACCACCTCAGGCCACGACGTCTTCAGCTCGTCGGCGGTGGCCAGCATCCTCCTGCTTGCTGACGACATAACCGACCGAGTTCTTTTTCCTGCTAGCAGCTGCTTCAATCAAATTGTTATATATAACACGAGAGAGAGAGAGAGAGAGAGAGAGAGAGAGAGAATGAAGAGAGAGAGAGAGAGAGAGAGAGAGAGAGAGAGAATGAATGAAGAGGGAACGGAATAGAAAGGATGCCAACCTGCAAAGCAAGAAATTAGAGAGGAATTGGACGTCGTCGCTGCTGCTGCTGGGTAGTACGTACGTGGTCTATATATACACACACGCGTCGTATACGTACGTCCATACGTACTAGCATGCTTCATCGTGGATAGATAATGGTGTATATAATTTAATTTATATATACTCCCTCTGTCCCTAAATACTGCAACTTCTAGAGTTGTCTTAAGTCAAATTTTTTAAACTTTGACCAAATTTCTAGAAGAAAATACTAAGATGTATGATACCAAATTAGTACCATTAGATTTATCATACAATGTATTTTTACAAGATACTTATTTTGTGTCATAGATATTTATGCTTTTTTCTATAAAGTTGGTCAAAGTTAAAAAAGTTTGACTGGCACGGATTCTAGGAGTTGCAGTATTCAGGGACGGAGGGAGTATAATGATGCATCAATGCATGCATTGTAGAGGTGGTGATGATAATGCATGCGTAACCGTATCTTCCTCCGATCCATCCTAACTTATAGAATGTTTTACTTTTTTATACTAAGTTTGATCACTCATCTTATTCAAAAAGTTTTATAAAATATCACTTCTTTTATCGTGGTTTATTTTATCAATAAAAGTTCTTAAGAATAACTAAAATTTAGCTATATTTGAATAAATTTTTTTAATAAAACAAATGGTCAAACTTTAGATAGAAAAAGTTAAATGTCTTATAATTTATAGAGAAAATAGCTAACTAGTAACTAGTATACAACCATGCAAGCATGCATAGCATAAGAGCACATCATTGCGTAAATCGCCCTCACTGGTATTAACGGGCCGGCGTCGTCTCTGCTGCGTTGTCCAAACGTAACATTGTTCTGTTTCTTGTTTGCCCACAAATAAAATTAGTTATTGGCCCAACCCAATGCCCATACTGTGGTCACTCGTGCAATGAAATTTAGTCTCGCGCTAGCTGCTCCGATCCCATCGGTTTTGCCATGTTGTTTAATTTACGTACAACTTTACAAGGCTAGGCCTATGCGCGACGATGTGCTAACCAATTTTAAATTATACATATATATACTATGATATAGCAGTTGCCATCAGTTTATTCGTTCATGGTAAGGACGAGCTATATATATGTCATTCATTTTTAGGATAGAGGCATATATAGAGCTATGTATGCACCATGCATGACGATATGTCCAGGTTCGATCGAGCTGAGATGAGCTATTGAGCTTCGTCCAGCTCACTCAACCAGACGATCAACCTAAGCACTACTCATCATTCCCTTGCCAACTCACCTTTTTTTTTAAAAAAACCAGATAGGATATTGCACATATTTTATTAAGAGGAAGGGATACACCCCGTTTTCAAATTAAAAGATTGATTAGCGTTATCCGCAACAAGAAGGAACAGAATAACTTAAGCTAAGTTCTTAACTAAGGGCATGTTAATTACAAGGCAACAGATAAAACCAGTCAAGCGCAAGTTTAGCAACCCACGGTTTAATTTCTGCTTCCTAGAAATGCCGCAGCCCTCCGTAAGCCGATCTGCTAGGAGAAGCTCCAATGTTGGTGAAGGACACCACCAGATTTGGGAAGGAGATCCCAGATCTAGCCACTAGCCAGCACCACTCTGTCTCGGTGCGGAGGAAGGAAGAGGAAGACAAAGCCGCCTGCCATGTCCGCCCCTAACCCCACAAGCGCCTCCACTGCACCAACGATCTGGCCCAAGCACGGGATTTGCCCATGCTGAGGCCGAAACAACGTCGCCGCCTGCCGCCCCAAGCTCCTCTGGCCGCATGACGAAGGGCTCCACTGGGAGAGAGAGAGAGAGAGAATCCTAGCCGCTGCCATCCATGCTCCGCGCCAGAACCACGGCGAAAAACTCCGGCAACGGCCAAGCTGAAGAAGCGTGGGGGAGGGACCGGTGGCAGGGTGGAGGTGCTGCCCGAGAGTCGCCCCAAGAAAGAGACCGACAAGGGGGCCGTGGATGCCGTTTTTCTTCTTATCTGCTTATTTTTATTCCAAGATATATCAATGCTCACAACCAAATAATGTGAGAGAGTGTGATAGCGACCGTCATGCATCCATCCTGTACTTTGTCCATGAATATGCATGGTGGTCGATATGGCAGCCTCTCGCACTGCTCGGTTGCGAGCCTCACATATATCAAGACATAAACATAAACACATGACAAAAAGTATTTAGATATTCATGTATGCCAGGCCAGCCAACGGCTGGTGTCCAGGTGTTGCCGAAGACATGGACGTGCTTGTCGTCGTTGCTTCCCGGCTGCACGGTCGCGCCCAGCGGGAGTATTTTGATCCACAGCTCCGGCCAGTCGTCGGTGCCGACCTTGAGCATTGCTGGGTAAACAGGTTCTGGGCGTCCACCATATCTTCTGCGCTTTTATTTTAGCTATAATACGCACAGAGCTGTATGTCCATACGACGATGGTATCTTGCATTGGTGTCGTCGCATTGGCATCTTGTGGTTTGTTTAGGGGCACCAAGCTAGCTGTACTAATATGCATGTAAAATTGTGATTTGTTTTGGAGCACCCAGGTAGTTGTAGTATAGTGATTTGTTTGGGAGCACTGCCTAGCTCGTAGTTAGTTATACTACTTGTAACACACGCAGCAGGGAGGGTGGATTAAGGCTAGTGGATTGGGAGAAGAGGAGGAAAGGGAGGGGGGCGGCTATGGGCGGCGGCGCCCTAGGGCTTGAGCCCTAGGGTTGGGGTGGCGTGGCGGCGCAGGGGCAGAGGCGGTGCATGGGAGAGGAGGAGAAAGAAGAGGGCGCAGGAGATTAGAATAAAGGACTTTCGCCCGATTACTTTTTGATTCAATTGATTACAATCCTCTATTATTTATAGTCCCGATTAGACTCTAACGAGAAAGTCCTTATCGAACACGTATTTTCTAATTTTCCTAATTTGAATCTTTAAATAATTAATAATAGAAGGTAACTCGGGCGGATCCGGAGAGAAGACGCAGCGGTGGGGCCTGCGGCCTCCCACCGTGTGGCAAGGGGCGGCGGCGCCCTGCTCAAAGCGCCCCGGGCGGCGGCGCTACCCGCCGCCCTTCTTGCCCTAGGGCGGGCCGTGGGAGCTCCGCCTGCCGTCCGTCTTCCCCTTTTGGGCCTCCGTAGGCCCATTGCGCTCGTCAATTGTCACCGTCTTCATATGACGTGTGGCACTACTATATATAGAATCTGGTGATTTGTTAATTATTTGATTAAGCTAGGTTAATCTTCGACCCCTGCTATATATCTGATCGATGCAAACCCATTTTTATATGCACAATTCTCAAGCACACGTATGCAAGCTCGCTCGCTCTCTCTCTAGAGATACACCACTGTGTTGTTGTGAGTTGTTTTTTTTGGCCAAACACTACTTTTTAAAATAACTTTATAGATAAAGCTGTTTTTTTTTTCTTTCACAAAAGGATAAGTTGGATGAAGCGGAAAAAGTAGCTTTTCATAGATTAATCTCTCATAAGTACTCTCAACTTCACCTAAAAAATTGTTTATGAAACTATTTTCAAAAAAGTTTTATTGGTGAAGCTGAGCTGTGTCAAATAAAACCTAAAACAAAGTCGCTCGAATTATTATTCAAATAAGTAGTACTAGTAGCTAGCCTTTAGACGATACATCGACGGAGCCAGCCAGAGCACATGCAGCAGACTGAGAATGTTTAGGCTAGCTAGAGACTGCTAGGTAGGGTATATATCGATCAAGCCCTACTAGCCGATGACGGGGGTGCGGGCGACCTTGAGGTTGAAGTCATGGTGGACGAAGAGGACGACGCGATGTTCGTCGTAGCCTGGCGGCCCGTCCCCGCCCTCAACCACCACCTCGATGTCGTCCACGTCCGGCCGGTCCTTTTTGATCATGTCATGCGCGTACTCTGCCGGCGCACCCACCAGCTCCGGCCATGACGACTTCTGGCCGTCGTCGTCCTTCTTCATCTTCCTCCCCTGCTGCACCGCTCCCGCCATGTCGAGCTCTGCTAGCTATGTGTCTACGTACGCTAGGTCTCTAGCTGATGCTTTGTATGGGTATGTGTAGCTTATTAGGATGTGCTTGGGGATGACTGCTTTTGCATTGGCTATATATATATATATATATATATATACCCTGCATGCATCATGAATGCCTGGGATTAAACAGCAGCCAACATCGCGTTAATCGCCATTCCCGTCCGATCCCCAGGGTTAACACGATCTTGTAGCTTGTCGTTCACTGTCTCTCTGCTGGCATGGATATGGAGATCCCATGCATCATGCATGATCGATGATGCATGCATGGAACTAGCTAGCTAGCAGCTAGAGGAAAAGATCAGCGTTTTCTCGGTTACACCGTCAATCCTGCATGGTGAAAGAGGCTGATCTATTTCAGGTGGAAAATAACAAAGTCGCTGATTTTATCAGAGTTGCTGAGAGATATTAAGAAGTGGACATTGTGAACTTGTTTGATGACTTTTACAATGTGAAAGTGCCACACAGGCACCCAGCCGGCCTTGTCCGGTCCACGACCGCGCAGTCACCAACCGCGCCAGATCTAGACCACCACGCCATTGGTGGCTGAGCTCCGCCACTGACCCCCAAGCCTGCACCGACCGCTGATTGCTGTCCTATGCACCCTGTCTTGCCTCGGTCGCACCCGGCAGGGCCCAGCCAGCCATAGCCGCTTACATCCACGCCCACCCAACCTCATCCTGTCCACAACCGCGCTAGATCTAGACCACTGCGCCATCAGTGGTGGAGCTCTGCCACTGACCTCAAGCTTGCAGCGACCGCTGACCGCTGTCCTATGTACCCTGCCTTGCCTCGGGCGCACCTGGCAGGGGCCAGCCAGCCATAGCCTCTTTTGAGCCCATACAAAATTATTACTAAGAGCAACAACAGTGCAGAGAACCAGGGGCATGCCTATCATAGGTCCCACGAATGACATGATAGGTCTTGGTGTTGAGCTCACAGTGTGTGGAACCAGACCCAGGTCCCTTGCTAGCGCCACGCACAGTAAGAGAGAGAGGAGCATTTTTTCCAGCAATCTTCTTTTCCCGTTCATCTCCCAACCTTCCGTCAGAGTGATATTTTTTTTGCAAAGCGGCTGGGTTCTATCCGTCGGAGCTGGTCCTCCATCGAAACACCTCCACGATGTAATGTACCTGGAGCTATGCATGCATTAAATGGATAGGACCGGCTTCAACCCATACACTACGGACGCTCTAAAGAAGTTTGTGTTTGGTTTATGAACATGGTAGGATGGGATGAATCAAGTCCATTTTGTGGATAAGACAACCGTTGTTTTCTGTTTGGTTGAGGGGAATAGAATAGCTCATAGTTTTATGTTTGGTTTTTTTTTTTGAGAAAAAGGTTTTATGTTTGGTTGGATGGCATTACTTCCTCTCCTTTAGCAATAATTATGTATAGGCCCATTTGTCACCTATATAGGCCCACATCCACATGTATGTCATATTGGGCTTCTATTTTTTTTTTACTCGGTATACCTTCCTCTTCCGAGCATCACGATTCTTCCATGCCTCGCCCAAGCCGCCGCGACATCCTACTCGTGCCATCGCTATCTCCTACCCACGTCGCCCGCTAGCGAGAACAGGTGAACAACGTCTGAATCTGCTTGCTTGCCTCGCGCAGGCCAAGCTCCTTTGCCTGAGGTCACCCATGGAGCTAGTCACCGTCTGCCGCCCAAGGTTCTTTGCCCGCGGCTGCACATGGAGCCACCACCGGCAACGAAGAGGACGAGACTGCTTGACTGCTTGTGACGAAGGAGATGGAGAGACATCATCGATGGAGGACACATGGACAGGGACAATCCACATATATGAGGAGCATATTCACTGAAGGTCAGTTCCGTCCAACCAAATACTGAGACGAGGTGGGATATCCCACATTGTACCTATTGTACCTAAAACCAAGCGTTACCTTGTACAACCTAGATGGCCACTCCACACGTCCCTAATGAATAATAATATAAATGGAGTGCATATACAAGCAAGGTAGGACGCGCTTCGCTGTGCCATTTTTTGAACACAGTTAGAGCTAATTTGGATTCACTCATTCCATCTCGGAATTAGAGAGAATAAAGTGGTATTTGAACTAATTTTTCTTCTAATACTCTCCAATTCCCACGTGGAATGGTGGATCCAAAGGAGTACTACAGGGAGATGGCGATTAGAAGTTGGAGAAGTGAATAGTAAATAAACAGTTGCACACATGTTTAAGCAGTGGTAAACACAGTTTTGAAAAGTATTAAACAGTGAATGAACAATGGTTGAGCAAGCTCCATTTTATTTGCGCACGAGGTTTATCTAAAACCGTACCATATTTCAGTGTCGAATAGCTGCCACCGATCGACCTGGTACAGTACGGTATGCTGCAACTGCAAGCGTTTTCTGAGCTAGCCAATGACGGGAGTCTTGGCGACGACGCCCCTGACGTCGATGATGATGATGACGCGCTTGGGGTCGTAGTCCGTCGGCAGCGGGGTGGTGTCACTGTAGAAGGGAGTCGAGACGTCGGGCCGGTCGCTGTTGATCTGGAACGACGCGTTCAGCGGCACCCAGCCCACCACCTCCGGCCACGACGTCTTCAGGTCGTCGTCGTTAATCGCCGCGGCGGCGGCGGCGGCGGCGGGCGGGGTACGGACGACTCTGCCCATTCCTGAGTTTCTGGCCGGCCGGGCTTCACACTTCTTGCTTCTCTTGCGACTAATAGCGGACGTGCAATGTCGTATTTATACTACATACTATATACTCCATATACACACAATGCAAGGTCGTGTGATATATTAAAGCAGGCTGCACGCATCGTCTCTCGGATACGCCGCCATACTTTTGGTGTGATCCTCCTCTTCGGTTTTGGAACATATTTAATTTTTTTGTTGGCTACTACATAGTATACCCCAAGTGGATATATACACGGCATGCTAGGTCGATGCTGACGATCAAGTTGGGAAGAGCTAAACTATTTCTGTAAGAACACAAGTATTTCTCTGGTCTAAACAACAATGAAAACGATCGACACTAGAGAAAATTAATTAGAGGCTCACTAGCTAAGCATTGGTTTGGGTGAGATCGAGGGAGATAGTGCGGCATAGCGACGGTGATGCAAGCTAGGCCGCCGTGCCTTGAGTACTCACCAGTCCATCAGTAGTACGTCCTGGGACTGAAGACCAAATCAACACAGACACGGACGGATCACCAGTCCATCAGTAGTAGTGCCTTGAGTAACTAGTATGAGCTAGTTACTAGCTTTAAGATAATCTTTCTCCAGTAATACCCTTTTAGCACATAGCTCATAATAACATGAATAGAATAGTCTCACAAGACATCCTCACATAATTTTAAATATTTTTATAATATGACTAACTGTTGATCAAGACACCCTCACATAATTTTAAATATTTTATGCATGATTGTTATGTAATTTAAGTTAAATTCTACTTTAATCTCTTCCAAACCATACACGCTGGTTTGGGTAGCTTTATGTGCTGCTAAACAGTCTTAAGCATTGGTTGGGACCTGGGAGAGAGAGAATGCTGCATAGGCTCAATATAGCAAGGGGGAAGGAGGGGATCGAAGAAGAAGAGCTTCGGCGGTGCTACAACCAGAAGTGCACCGCGCCACACTGTACATGAGTGCTCAGCCAGCCCATCAAAAGATGACCAAATGACCGACACGTCAATGTTGACGATTCACAAAAGGCTAACTATATATATAGTATACATAAACAATAAATCAAAAGCTAAAATTGTGTAATAATATAAACGTTGTGTGCAGTGACGTAGAAATGGGAAACACTACTACATGATAGATTTTTATGAGCAGTTTTTGTGACCCTTTGAACCGTTCCTATGCAACTGTCTCTGTAAATCGAGGTTAAGTTGGCTGGCCAGCTGATTTGTAAGACCAGTTGGATATAGAGACGAATAGCGTAAAAAAGAGCAAACTTTTTTAATCCAAGGCGGCCCCAAGTAATTTTATTACTTTGCCATCCATTTTTGACAAACATATATATTTAAAGCGATACCATCTCCATAGCTTTGTTTTGCTAATCGAAAACTATGTCAGATTCCACATCGGATCGCTACATTTGCTTTGGGATTGTGCATGGCCTGGGCGCATGGCTTTGTCGTCACCAACATATTTTGATAGATCGAATGACGAGCAAATCGCTTTACGCATACGTAGGTACTGTCCATCACGAGCGGCTAAATAACGTCACTACGCCTAATTAATTAACAATGCAAGTTAAGTACACGCACAGTACAAAATCGAATTAAGGACGACGGTGTACGCGATGCATGTCTTCCGCTGCAAATCACGTTCAAAACTATGCATATTGTAGCTCTATATATAGCTAGCTACTCGCACTAGCAAGAAAAAGCTAATTGAGCAAACAAAATTCGATCTCTCGCATGCAGTAGATCGATCGAGAGTAGAGACGGCATACGGTCGACGATCGAGCGAGCTGATTTCGAAGATGAGGACACTGATGAGAAGCAGGAACGAGGCCCTAAAGACGACGATGGGAGACGACCACCACAAGAAGACGTCGTGGCCGGAGGTGGTGGGCTGGGAGGAGCTTCCGGCCTTTCACAAGATAAACGACGATAGGCCGGAGGTCACGGTAGAATTCTACCCTCCTGGCCTGACCCCGCCCCCTGGCTTCTACGCCAACCGCGTCATCTGCTATGTCGACGCCAACAACCGCGTTGCCAAGACCCCAGTGTGTGGCTAGCCGGCCAGGGCTAGCTCCGGCTCACTTCACGCCCGCCGCCCGCCGTCCGCCGCCCGCCGTCGTCGTCTACCAGCTGTCCCGGCCAAAGCTGCTGGCTAGCTAGCTATAGCCTCAACAGCCATAATAATCATCCAATCCAGCCGACTTATATACATACTACATAATGTCGTCATCATATATCAAATAAAGTGGTGTGCTTTTTATTCATTTCGGTTTCATATGCTGAACGCAGTGTACAATTTGCATTGTGTGCATGCATGAGATATACTAGGAGGGTACGCGCACGATGTTGCGCGTGCAGTTGGTGGTCGCGCCTGTGTGTTGTGGTGAACTGGTGTTTTTATGAGCTTCGTTTGTTTGTAGTGGTAATGGGGCTAAAACTGTGTATATGATTTTACCAATTTTTTCTTCAACATGGACGTATCTGCATGTAAAAGATAGTAATAAGTACTCAAGGTTATCTCTAAGAACGACTGATATAAAATTAGGAAATCCAGGATCGAATAATAGAAGCTAGTGTTTTTTTATACTGGATAACCTTTTGCATTTCAAGGCAATATATATCCTCTTTTATAATGGCAAATTCTATAGAATTATTGAGTCAGACATTACAAAATATAGTTTCACTAATAGAACTGGTAGCGGTGGCAGCAAGATAAATGCATGGAGGAATCCGGTACGGTGAGCTACGCCGGCTTAAATAGGGGAAAAATAAAGCTAGGCAAAAAATGAAAATAAAAAATTGAATGGTATATATGGGCCCACATGAATAGTGACAACCTGTATAAACAGTACTAAATAGTGTAGATGGGCCCATAAAACAGTGTCAAATAGTAGTGGAACTGTACCAAATAGTACCAGGACATCTGAGAAGCTGCCGATCCTTTCCCCGTTAAAGAACTACATATATAATGGCCCTGTTTGACAGCACTCAGCTTCACTAATAAAGTTATTTTTTTTACAAAACGGTTTTATAAATTAAGCTGTTTTGAAAAAGTGTTTGACAAAACAGCTCCACCAACAACTTTATGTATAGATGAGAGAGATAAGCTATAAAAAGTGACTTTTCTTCAGCTTCATCTCACTTTACCCCTTCATGAGAGGAACAAAAAATAGATTCAAACATGAAGCTGTTTTGGAGAGGTGTTTAACAAGAAAAAAGCTTACAAAGTTTCATAAAGCTATTATGAGCTATGCCTAATAGGCCCTAACTTACGAGTTGGCAAAGCTTCAGAAAATCTTGAGCTGAGTACCAAACAAGCCAAGCCGGCCCATATTGTAAAACAGTAGTCTACATTGTGTGCATGAGATACAACTTACGATTCAGAGAGCAAGGGCCATGTCTTGGCTTTAGTCAGTACTCAGTCCTTACTTGCTCTTCTCTGATGCTAGTTTTCGAAAGTTGGTTGTTGCAAAGGACAGTGATTTTTGTCCGGCTGTGTGTTGTCACTTGCAGGTCTGTTAAAAAAATCCGAATAATGAAGCTAACGCCAGCCGATCAGGGTGACAATACCGAGGCTAGCTTGTTTGTGCCCAATCATCCATGCATGCACGGTGACCCTATATAAATACCATCCATGCATGCACGGTGACCCTATATAAATACCACAAGGCTCTTGTTTGTGCAACAAAGTGCACGAATAGCTAGCAGCTAGTCTATAGTAGCAGTCTATAGCTGGCACTTGTTGTTCTGAATCAGTAGAGGAGAAGGAAGGGAGAGAATGAGCAGCACAAAGACGGAGTGGCCGGAGTTGGTGGGGTGGCCGGCGGCTGCGGCGGTGACGCAGATCCGCAGCGACAGGCCCGACGTGAAATCCGTCCCGGTGATCCCCGTCGGCACCGAGATTCCGCCGGGGAAGTTCGACGACCTCCGCGTCCGCGTCTTCTTCGACAGCACCGGCGCTGTGGCTGACACTCCGAAGATTGGTTAATTAGCTCGCCGGTGGCCGGCCGGCCGGCCGGCGCGCGGTGGCGCGCGCCATATATATGATAGGAGCATGCATGCATATGCACTTTGTGGTTTCTGTGCGTGTGTCCTCGTCTGTCTTTTCAAGTCTTTCGTCTGAAGAAATTACATGTATGGGATTTGGTTTTTACTTGCGTGTCTTAGTAGTTTATTAATTATTTGTAATACATCGCGTCGTGTTTACGCATGTATGCACTGCAAGTGTGCTTGTATGTTAGTTCAATAATATAAAATTGTATTGTTTGTTTAGATCGCTCTCACTTTGCATGCATGTTTACATATGTAAGACCTTATAGCCTAATTTAGTACAGTGCTGCTTCACATCAGTGAAATTGTTTTTTTAGAGAACATATTTAAAATAATAGCTTTTTCTATGAATCTAAAATGTTTTGAAAAAAATGGTGTAGCAAACCAGCTTCATCAACAGCTTCATACATGTTTCAAAAAAAGAAAAGAGAGAGAGAGGGAGCTAGAATAAGCTAACACATTTTCAGCTTCATCTCAACTCATCCTAGTCTTCAGTTCTTGTCTTGCCAGTAATAATGAGCTCTATGAACTAACAAAAAACGGACGTGCAATATCATATTTATACACATAATAAAATGATTTAACACTAATTTATCTATCTTTAGCACATGTTTATTGTAGCATCGTATTGTCAAATCATGGACTATTTAGGTTTAAAATATTTGTTTCACAAATTAATCTTAATCTGTATAATTAGTTTTATAATTAATCTATATTTAATTCTCTTAGTTAGTATCAAACATTCAATAGGATATGAACTAAACTTTAGTTTTTGAAACTAAAGTTTAGTTCTTGATACTATAAGTATATTTCCTCCGTATCTATATTAGAAGTCGTTCTGGCTTGGTACTCAAATCAACGAAAGGAGGTCGCTCTGGCGTGTGGAAGGAAAATGGATGCCGCTACCCCCTCTGTTTCGGCTCCCGCGCTGCATTAATAGCACACGCCCGCATGCCATGCAAAACTGTGGCCAATAAAAAAATAGTTGAGGGTGCCAGGGAGTCGAACCAGCGACCTCAGACTTTGGATGACTAGCTAATCGGGTTACATAGCTATGTTGTAAAGATAGCAACCGCACCCATATTTAATAAAAGCAGACATGAAAAAATACCCTCTAATTAATCACTCTTTGGTCCTCCTTAGTAAACGTAATCATATCCTAAATGACTTCTAATTATGATATGGAGGGCCATATTTTGTATACGTACAACGCCGTGTTTGTGCATGCATGCAGTGCAAGCGCGCATGTATGCTGGTTGAATATATAATGTTTTATTGTTTTCTTGATCGCTCTCACTTTGCATGCATGTTTATATGTCAGATCTTAATTACTCCTGTTTGGCACGACTCAGGTTTGTCAGTGAAACCGTTTCTTCTTTTAAGAGAACAACTTTATGAGTAGATTATTTTGCTCGGTGAAGATGAGCTATTTTGAAAAAAAAATGCTATATGGCAAGACGTACAGCTTCATCAACAGTTTCGTGTATGTTTGAGTGAGAGGGAGATGGGACAAGCTAATTTTTTCAGCTTCATTTCAACTCATCCCTTTGTGAGAGAAGAAAAATAACTTCACATATGAAGCTGTTTTGATATAGGGTGTTTGGCACAAAAAAAAAGCTCACAGCACCCACGAAGCAGTTGGTGAAGTTGTGCTAGACAGGCCTAATTGTTGTGCAGCCATTTATATCCACCTCAATACACGTGGATTGAGATGAAAAATAGTTGAAGTTTTATTTTAATCTACCCCAATACACGTGGATTGAGATGAATAAAAGCACATACAGAAAGAAGAGAAAGGAGATGGCAGTTGCAATGGCTACATGCTTAGGGAGGAGGAGGAGGGATGCGAGTAGGGGGAGCGAGGAGGGGGAGAGTGAGGAGGGATAGAGACGTGGCTAGGTTAATTAGGCTTTGTTGAATATATCTTTGGGATAGGTTTTTACTGCCGGTTCAAGTCACAAGGCGGTCAAAATGATTTCTTGTAACACCGGGGGTGTTACGTTAACCTAAACCTGCCATGTCATCATCATCATTGCATAAGCATTCATCATTAGGAAACCCTAATTCAAACAATTAAAATGAGTTTATGATTCTAGGGTTTGTTTGCGCTCTTTTATATCACATGTGTATGTGGTTATAATTTACATTTCACTCACATGTTTACTTTTCTCAATAAAAGCAATCAATTAAAATCAACCCCGGTGTTTGCAAGTGTTTGCCTAACCTTGACTCACACATCAAACAAGTTTTCTCAAGCAAATGGTGCAAAGAAAGAATCAAATTTGAATTTGGAATTCAAATTCCAAACCCTAGCTCAAGTGGCTAAGTGTTGTTGGAATTGGAATTTCACTTTCAATTTTGGTGAGCTAACCATAATTAATTTTATAAATAAAAATTGCTAACCAATAGCACTATTTCAAAGTATGCACTTTGTACTTTGAAAGTGTACTGTTGGTTGGGTTTGAAAAGTGTCACAACATCATTGATTAATTGCCCAAAGATTCAATTTGAAAATCTCCTTCAAAAGCTTGAAATTCAGAGTGAAACTGCCCCCTTTACAATTTCATCTCAAAATATTCAAAATTTGGGAAAACTCCAAAAATACAGTTTGTGCATCTCTTTGAGCTCTACAACTTTGGTATACAAAGTTTTTCAAGTTTTTGAATAAAATTTGAAGTAATTTCAAAAGTTATTTGAATTGGAAAGTATTCCCTTTTGAGTTTTAAACTCTAATTCAAAAATTATTTGTTTTCATGAAAAACTTCCTAAATGAAAGTTGTAGATATTGAGAAATAGAACAACTGTTATTTTTGGAGATTTTTATCTTTTATTCAAAATTTGAAAGTAATTTTGAAATCTTTAAGGGTAGAGTTTTGTCCCCTTTTCAAATTTGAATTTCAAATCCAAAAACTAATTTGATTCTGACCAAACTTCTTTAATCAAAGTTGTAGAGCAGGAAAAGTTGCATAATTGATATTTTGGGAATTTTTTCTGTTCAGTTCAAATTTTGAGATTTATTTTGAAAATAAAAGGGAGAGGTGGCACGGTGCTACAGTGAGACAGGGGGGGCACCTCACCGGCTGCCCATGCCGGCCGGTCTCCCGCCGCCGCCGTGGCGTTTCTCGCGTCGTCGCCGGCTGAACCGCGCGTCCAACCACCTGGGCATCGTCATGAAGGTGCTGACCACCCGTCGAGCTTCTCTTTGCCCCATAAATACCGAGAGTCGGCCGCCAATTCTTCTCTTTCTTCCTCCTCACCGCCGACGACAACCATCGCCTTCTCTGTAAAATTCACGCGCTGAATTGAATCGCCGTCCAATTCCCCTTGCCACCAGCTCCGCAACGTGGTTGCGCACTCACCGAACCACTGCTCGCTCCTTGACATCGCCCAGATAGCTCAGGCGCCGTCGTCCTCTCCAACTCCAGCCGGACCGCCGCCGCGAGCCATCGTCCTCTGGTCAGGGCAACTCCGTGCCTACCAACTCAATTCCTGGCTTGTCTTAGTTTCATGGTTGGATGCTAATCACGGTCGGCTTGTCCGTTGGCGCAGAGGAGTCCCCGACGCGTCGGAACGCCGTCATCTTCCTCGGTTCGCGCCGCCGCAGTCACTGCTGCCGCCGTCAAACACCTTCCACCCATCTCCAAGCTCTCTTCGGCCGTGTTTTGAAGTCTCGGTGAGCTCCTGAGCATGACCCGGGTGTTGGTTGCGTTAGAGTCGCCGTAGTTTGGTCGGAACGCCGTGAGCACCGGTGAGCTCCACCATCCGCCGTGGTTGCGCTCGCGGTCGTGCATAGCTAGCCCTGCCCCGAAGTCGTATGCTTGCAAAGCCGAGTTCGCCTTTGGAGTGCTGATCACGTTGGTACACCCCGGTGCCGCCGGAGGAGCTCCTCCGGTGGCCTGCCCGCCATCCGCCCGTGTGCCGCCGAAGTCGCCATGGCCGCCGCCATGCGAGCTCCGGTGAGAGAGAGAGAGCGCATGATAGCTCGTTAGGTGTATCTCGGAGAGAGGAATCCGTTTTTGTAATCGGTTGCGCCGGAGGGTTCGTCGTTGGCGCGAACCGCCGCCGGCCGCCGCCGTTGTCCTGTTCACCGGAGAAGAAAGGGAGGAGGGGGGGACGGGCCGACATCCCGGCCCCGCCCCGCCGAGAGAGAGAGAGGAGGGAGCGCCCGGCGCACGCGGCTGGCCGAGCAGGCCGCAGCCGCGCGTGTGGCCTTCCTTCCTGGGCCGCATGCTGAGCCCGCGAGGAGTTTTGTTTTGTTTTTCTTTTTCTTTTTTATGTTTTAAATGTTGATTTTCATCTTTTTGTTACAATTTATTTTGGGCATATTAAAATATGGCAAAAATATGTATGTGATCTCTGTGATATGCTCTGTCAAAGAAAAATACTAATTTGGTTTTTCTGATAAAATTTAATTGTGATTTAATTTGCTCTTTAAATTAAGAAGTGTAACTTCCATGATTTTTAATAAATAAAATATAAGTCCAAAAATCATAAAATTTATTTTGTGTGCTAAATAGGTGATGATGATCTTAATTATGAAGTTTGGTTAAGTTTTGATTAAGTTTTGTATTATGCTTAATTAATCCTTTTATTAATTAATATTTAGTAGTTAATTCTTTGATTAATTGGGGTTTAATTAATCTCCAATTAGCAAGTTAATTAATGGCTTTCAACGACTGTAAAAATGGTTAATAAAATAGTAATCACTCTAATCACCATTAGTGTTGCTTGATTTTGGGGATTGAGTAATGACCTTAGGTCATTAACCGTAATGACCTTCGGCATTTCATGTTGATTGCATATCGTTAGTCCGTCGTCGTCGACGCTAGTTATACCTTCTTAGTGTGACGTCATCGTGAAGGAAAGTAGTACTCAAGATCGATTAACAAACGTTGCATCATTATCGCATGTCCTTTTATTCACTGCATTGTGATCATGCATTCTATTCGTGTAGTCGTGTTGCCCGAGGAAGGAGTTGATCCAACTCCTATCTCCGAGGAAAGTGTGCAAAGATTTGAGGAGGTTGGTCCGGATCTCAGCAGTACCATCGTCGAACCCCACTTCTCCGAGCCCCAAGGCAAGCCCCGGATGCATTCAAACCCGCCCTTGTATTTCGAAAGCTTTATGATTTCATGTGATGATATAATGCATTAGGTGTAGGAGTTGTGTGCTATCCTACTTTGATGCATTTACTGTACCTTGTTACATTACCCCAGTATACCTGTTTTGATTTTGAAATGCTTAGTTGCGCTTAGCCTTGCTATTAGTGTAGGTTTTGATAAATTATTTTTGAAAGGTGATAACAATACTCTCTGAAGGGAATTTACGAAAACCTGGTGTTGCTTGTCGTCTATCCTTGTTCCGACGGGGTCAAGGATACACCACAAGAGCATGATGATGAATAAATCGAGACCGGGTGGAGTGACTTGCACCAGGAAGGGCTAGTGCCCTGGTGTAGTGTCGTCCACTTGTGAGTCGGTTAAGCACCGTTCGTTGTCTTGACCCTTGGATCATGAGGTTATTGGATAGTACTAGTCGCATGCTAATGGCGGTAAGCTCCCTTATATGATCCATATGAGAATGGACACCGGGACGGGAAGTAGCGTGTACCCACACTACGAGTGCACCCGTCGACGGTTAGACTGACGGCGTAGGGAGATGGTGTACTGTACTCTCGTGGCTAGGACCCGTTCTGGTCTGGAGAAATGCAAGTGTGAGTTGGTATATGTAAGATGTTAGGTCCTGCATATATCGTGTGGCTAGGAAGCCCCAGCTGGGTATATAAAGCGATTCGAATCGTCGTTGCTCCACGATATGGGAGACTTGATCCTTGCACCAGCATCGTAGTAATGATGAAAGTGTGAGAATGGAAAGTTTGAATCCGACATGTGTTTGACAAGTGATTGTTAAAGTAAGGATTGGCTTAGTCTCTTTTCGCAAAAGGGTGTCTTTTGATCTTGCTAAAGCCTCACCTTGATTCCTATTAGCCAGCATTCCTGAGTCTTCTCCCCAATTTTTGGTCGGGTAAGTCTTGCGGAGTACTTTTTGTACTCAGGGTTTGTTCAACCCCTGTTGCAGGTGAACCGCATAAGCAAGAGTGCTATGGCCCTTGTTGTATGACGGTTATCGAAGAAGTGACTGACGAGTAGTGAATTGAGTGGCCTTTAGGCAGGGCAACTTGTGTTGCGTGGTTTGTAATAAAGTTATATAATGATATTTCCGCTGGTTTGTAATAATAACACTCTGTTTGTATAAGTTTTACAAGAGGTTTGTAAATTAAGTTATTGTAAGTCTTCCGCTACTCTGGTATTTATATATGAAAACTGTTGTAATACTGTGATGTCTCTGTAAGTATCGATCCTGGAGTGATTGTGGTTTATCGGGGATCCACCCGACGGAACTTTTTAAGTTATATGGTGTACAAGCATAGCCGACGGAGGTCTTAGGGACAATGTCAGGTGCTTGTGGGCCATATAATTTAGAAGGTTCTGCCACATTTCTCCGGTGATGAAAATATATCACCGATGGTTTTATTAGTATCGATGGTAAAAATAGCGTTGACAATAATATTTATTTAGTATAGAAAATACATATCACTTTTAATTAAATCCTTTAGAAATAATTAGCCTTGATAATGTATTTGTTACATTTGTCTTGTTTTACTTAGAGAATTTTGAGAAGTTTTACTTATAAAAATCTTGATCAAAGATAGAGAAGTTTTACTTCAAAAAGGAGAAGATATATTGATCTTATAGTTTAGAATAGTTGGAGTATTTTAAGACTATAGAACCTAAATTAAAAGCCTTATATAAGACGGGGCAGTGGAAATGTTTAAAGTTTCATTTGTCACAGCTCTAACTCTGAGACAACATAGGATTTGAAGTTTGTAGTCTAAAGTTATACACGATCAAGAAAAATAACAAATAAAATTACTCAACTAAATTTCTTTACTTAACTCCATCGCTAATTAAGTCTTTTGTTTGAGTTGAGAACAAGCTCCAGAAAATATTGAAGTGACTGTCTTAATATTCTGCGCACAACCAAGATCGTTTATTAGTATGCTGAAATACATGCATGTCTTAACACCGAGTGCTGACCATACACCACCTCGATAATAAAGGACGGGATACATTACACAAATCCAAATAAGCAAACGCCAGCAGATGAAGTTACACAAATCCTTTCCTCCAAAAAAAAGTTACACAAATCCAAATAAGCAAACGCCAGCAGATGAAGTTGACAGTACCTAGGCTCTTGTTTATGCCCAATGGTAAGGGACGTCTCCAATAAGGCTCAATAGCTATTTAATTAGGCTATGTTGACAAAGAGAGAAAGGAAAAACTTGAGTCACCGGTGTAGAACTCATCGGCCAGCTCACACATTTCCCGTGAACTCACCGTCCCTGACTACACGGCCCACTCCCGTAGTATCACTACTACAGAACAAGGCTGTAGTCCCGGGCCTAAACGGCCTTTAGTCCCGGCTGCGGAGCCGGGACTAAGGTTTCGGGACTAAATGTCCCACCTTTAGTCCGGTTCCGCGGCCCAGAACTAAAGGTCCACCTTTAGTCCCGGTTGGTAACACCAACCGACTAAAGGGTGTGCCAGGGTGCGCCATCGATCGCCCCTTTTAGTCCGGTTGGTGTTACCAACCGACTAAAGAGTTTTTTTTTTTCCTTTTTTTTTCTTTTCTTTTCTTTTGGTTTTCCATTTCTGGTTTACAATTATATTATTATTAATTTCGAATGCGTATTGTTTGCTGCTTGTTTATGTAGACGCCAAGACCTATAGTTTATATAATTTAGAGCATTACATATAAATATACTATATAACACTATTTATATATTATACATGTCTATAGGTCCATAATATAATATTTACACATATCCATCACGGATAAAGTATTTACAACTTAATTGTTCTCCGCCACTCAAGCGTCGTACAAATGATCATCTTGATTTGGTTTCATTGGCTCGTCGGGGGTTGAAGTAGTACTCGCCGGCGGGATTCGTGACTTGGTCGTTAAGAAACCCCGCGATTGTCTCCTCGAATTCCTTTTAGGCGGACTTCATCCAACACCTTCTGCCTCAACCACGCCTACTTCAAGTAGACATTAACGAAAAAAAAAGCTAGAGGTATGAATAAGATTTATTAAATAGCAACAAATAAATGAAATGAACTTATTATATATACATGTTACATACTTTTGCGTGCTCAAGATTTGTTCTTTTTTCATAGACCGTCAGAAATTCGCAGACATAGTAGCCACACAAATTTTTGCCCGGTGGCTTCCGTAGAAATCCAATCAAGTAGGATAGGCTTTGAAAGTGTCGCTTTCAAATCTGACGGTGTTTACGCACGAACCCAGCCCAAACCCTAGCAATAAAACGATCATTATTAATTATCTATTACCGAAGTTAAAGAGCTGAAATTAATATTTAGAGATCGGTTACCCTTGGATAATATCTATCATTTCTTGGTAATCTTCCAAAGTGGTTTTCTCAACGAGTCATATATTTGCAAATGACATTGCCGATATCAATCACAATTAGTATCCAATGATAGCTGCATTTGTGTGTAGGCAAAATAATTATATATTTTCATATTGATCTGATTAATTGGTTTAATAGAATGTACACACGATAACGATACTTACTTAAAGTTATAGAGAAAGAGTATATATCTTTTATCCTTTTGATTGATCAAGTAGTTCCGTAGATTTCTCTCCGTTTGAACTCTCCATAAGGTATACGGAGTCTTGGGGTCTTTGAATACAACATAAGGATCTATAAATCCAATCTCCTTGTCATTTCTAACTCGGAGGTCCCTCATCATGTTTCTGCATATGTATAGCCGGTTTCTGTAATTAGTTATACATATACATGATAAGTTACAGTGACACTATTAAAAGAAAGTATCACTTACGCACGTAAGTAGTGATTAGAGCTTTGTCCAGAGCGTCCATGTGGCATAGCTGGTGTAGCTCATTAAATTGAACATAAATAACATCATCACCACGGAAGTAATGATGGTTTCTAATTCAGACGCAAATATAGTCATCTGCTCTACTGCCACACGCTGCTAGGTACCACTGGTTGAGCAAGTACATTTGCGTGCCAAGTTTACTGAGGGCCGCAGGGTTGAATAGACTCTTGCCATATTCATATGTCTTCTCGCCAATGATCAATTTCTCAGAGCACTTTCAATTGCTGCCCCAGCTATCATTTAGGGATAAGCTAAGACCAGTTTCCGCAAAAAAGGTTTCAAGATCCTCATAGTTCAAATCTGGAGGTATCTGCTGGTCTAGCACGACGATGTTTGAACCATATTCATTCCCAATGACTAGCGGGGGCACTGATTGCTTTGATTGTTCCCCGAGCTGTGCTACACCTTTGCGTGCTCTTTTCTCTTTCTTATTCCCTTCTTCTAGGGATTTGGTTAGAGTGCGATCATAGTCTGATAAAGATGATGATTCTTTCTGAGCTTGATGCCTCTTTTTTTGTTGAGCCTCAACCCTTTGCCGTAGATCTTCTGGCCATAGTAAGAGGTAGGGCTTCTCAGGGTTTCGCTTGGATTCTCTTTCATCCTTAAGTCTCTTGAAGAAACCGGTCCACATCCGACTTTACCGAAACCTCAATTTCTGCAGCAGTCTTCTCATAGGACAGCTTCTTAGGAATGATAGGTTATTTCTTTTCGAGGCTTTCTTCTTTGGCGGCGGTGCGGCCGACACTTTTGATTGTGTGGCCGGCCTCTTCTTCAATGGTGGGTCCACCGGTTTTGGCGCCGAGCCACGTGGAGGCGATGGGGGCGGCCGGTGGGGGGGTTGGAGCCCGACGTGGAGGCGAAGGGGCAGCCGGTGTCGGTGTTGGAGCTCGAGGAGGCGGCGTTGGAGCCCGAGGTGGCGGCGTTGGAGCCCGAGGTGGTGGTGTTGGAGCCCGAGGTGGCGGCGTTGGAGCCCGAGGTGGTGGCGTTGAGCCCGAGGAGGCGGCGGCGTTGCAGCCCGAGGTGTCGGTGTTGGAGGCGATGCAGCCGTGTCTTGCACGCCTTGTCATCACCCGCAAAGACTATGACATGTTGGTGACCACCGTGAAAACCAAAGAGGTATATGAGTAATATAAACCGCTAACTAAAGGAATGCAAAATAAATTTAGTGAATAAATATATCGTCAAGTTTCATCCGCACCTAGGGTTAGGTTCATGACGAGGAGGTGGTGGTAGTCTACTAGGTGAAGCCCCAGGAATAATGATGTAGTGCTTGCGCCAACAAATGAAAGCCTTCTCTCGCTTGTCCTAGAGTCTTCTCTCCATCACCTCCTTCTATCTCAAGCTGCACATTTTTTGAAGCCTTTGACAACTCTATCCACCGAGACACTAGCATATCCAAATGAAACTATCGCCCCATGGATTCTTGGTGTCTTCGTAGGGTCGACAGAGTTACAACACCGACAAAGAACCATGACCGTGGCAGCCCCTATGGAATATGCAGCTCACACGTTGTCTTAGCTTCAAGTGACGTCATCCACCGGAAAGCGCAGCCCCACGCCGCCTTGAATAGTTGGCACCTCCGTGGAAGCGCAACTGCTTTTCAACTGACCGGGGGGGCTAATGTTGACTCCAGGCTCTGATGCAGTTTGCCTTTGCATAGAACTTACTGCTTCCTACACTTGCCTTTTGATTTCCTCGTTCATTCTCTCTTCAAGCGCTTTCTCTCATTTGTATCGCTTCACGAGCCGCTTCACGTGACTCCATCACCATTGCCTCCAACCTACGCAAATCGCTCCGCCTTTTCTTCCTTCTTCTTTCTTTGGCGGCTTCTATAAGTGGGTCTATCTTTAGGAAGCCATGCTCCCACGATATCTCCCCATAGCCCCTTGTTCGCCCACCGTGTTCAAGCCGTCCTACGGGCGTATGTCGGTTCATCCTTCTCTCTATTTGGCTGCCAGTGCCACTTTCAACTAATCCTCGGGCATAGGCCATTCTCTGTCCCACTCTCTGCAGCTTCTCGCCGTACACTACCTTTCCGGTCTCTCGGTCTAGGGTTCCCCCATAACCGAAGAACCAATACTTGGCGCGCTCAAAGCAAAGTCAGTGATTTTGGTTCCATCCCCTTGTCAACAATCTCCTGTTCCAAATTTTCCGCCACTTAGGAATAGCAGGTGCGGTAGCCACCGAACCCAAGTGATGGTGGTATTGCTTGTGGCTACATTTTCCTGACACGGATCATCCGTGCTCCCCGACCCTCATTTGAGTTCTTAAACCGCATGCGAACTCATCCCAAAAAGGCCTCAACTTGACGTAGGCCTTGTTGGTGAAATCCGGAGTCCGGTTATGTGCAACAAAAGTCTTGTGAAGTTTCTTCTTCCAAGTCTGAAATTGTTTGGCCATCTTCTGCATAGCCCGATTTGAACCTTCTCCTTCAAAGCTTCATCCCGTGTATCGAGCGTGAAATATTGAAGGATATCTAGCCATAGCAATTCCTTGTCACGATCCGAGACATAACTAATAGTAGGGTTATCTTTCCGTTGCCTCCATTCTCGAAAGCACCGATCGGAGCCCGTCCCTTACTAGGTATCCATAGTGCGCAACAAATTTCTTTGAATGTTCACTAAGTACTTGACCTGTACCCTCGCCGAATTCCGGCTGCAATGTACCGACCCTCCAACGGCTTCTTCGGCCCTCGCACTTTTCTACTACTCCCTGAAACGTCGCCGAACCGGGGGGCTACACAAACAAGTATAAATATATTAATACAAAAGCCATTCTTTTTTAATTTCATGTATATACATATATACTAGATTGTAGATAGACCTCATCGATTGTCTCCCACAAGTTCTTCATAATCAGCGGCACTGACTCCCATAATCTACTTGTTCATTGTCATCATCTTGGACTTAGGGATTTTGATTGCCGCCGCTGTTGATTAGGTCCATCATTGCCTCATCCATGTTATTATTCGGATCGCCATTTCTCGCAAATATATGTGAAAGATATTAGAATTCA
>JADLZL010003607.1:0-203913 GCA_015844335.1 Chrysopogon serrulatus | reverse complement strand
CATGAGTTCTCGAACCTCGCCAGAATCATTGTGAAAGTCTATCTGAATGATGACAAGAAGATCCTTTCTTCAGTAAAGGTGAATTCTGGCCTGCCCACCAAAGGGAAATCCTGGACTGTCCCTGCATTTGTTCTGAAAAAGAAAAATATGATTAATCCCCCTGATGAAGAAGGTTTTGTAACTGTTGGACCCCTGCACCCCATGCCTCCTCAGCCTTCTCAGTGGACTGGACCTGTCCCACCTACTCAGTCTGATGCAACCCCTAGAGCCTCCAATGCTGGTGGGGGTGACATGCTTATTGATGAAGGAAATAACAACAGGAACGATGCAGTGGGGGGCAACAGGAACAGGAATGATGCAGTTGTTGATCTGGAACAGACTGATGAAGTGGTTCCCCCAGTCCTTGTCAATGTCAGTGCAGCTGTTGATGCAGAAGAAAATGTTCCTCCTAGCCAGCCTGTTCTACCAAGGGAGATTGACTTAAACATGATAGATGCTGGCACCCAAAACTTTGAATCTCCTGTGATCCCTCTCAGGCTCAATGCCCTCATGGATGGCAATCTGGTGCTCAATGCCTCTAATTTTGATGATAGTGAGACAGTCTCAGATGTCCCAGTTGAACCCACACCTGTCCTGAAACCAAGACTCAAGTCCACAGTCGTCAAAGTGGGTTCACCTTCTGCTGCTATAAATCTGGAGGCCCCCCCCAAATGTTCAGCGTAAGCTTTTTGCTGAGGTACTAAATTTCTTCCCCAGAACCCTATACATGCACCTTTTTTCTCATCTAACTTGCTATGATATTGACCCTAATCTTGAGGCTCCCATTTACTTCAATGATCTCAGTCTTCTTGCTCACTTACTTTGTACCATGCCTCTCCAGTTGGATGATCATGTGGCTAAGGACACCATGATTGAGATCCTAGAGGATGATGATGATGTTGTAGAGATCCTCCGTCCCAGCCAGACCTACTCGCAAGAAAAGGAGCAAGAAGATGAAAGAGCCCCTCCCAAGCGAGTTCCTCAGGCGCAGCAAGAGGCAGGCACAGAAGCCTAGAGGTTTCAAAGGAAAGTCAGCTGTGGAGATCCTGAGTCCGAAGCCCCTTGCCATGATCCCAGCAAGTGCCCCAGCCCCACATCTCAACAAAGAGATTATGGAAGGAATTGCATCTGGCTTCCTACATATACATCCTAGTGATGTTTCTGATGCTATGATCAGAATGGATGCAGATGATGAAGAAAACTGAAGTTCAGCATGCTGAGGCGCCAGTACCTGCTAGGGGGCCTCAATCTTTTGCTTTTCCTAGTAGCCTGCCTTTATCTAATATCTTGCTTGCGTGCAAGATCAATCTCAATAAATGTATAGTTGTTGGTTGGAGGCTACTTATCTTTGTGAACAAGAAACAAGTTATCTATCCCTTTAAGTTGTTTTATGTGACCTGTGTCTTTTTCTTGTATCATGGCTGTGGCTACATTCATATCCCTCATGCTAGTTGCTAGGCTGCTAGCAGGTCTCTGCATCCAAATTTGCTTTATGGATAATAACCAAAATATTAAGATTTTAGTTTGGAACATCAGGGGTATTAATTCACAGGACAAGTGGGATGCTTTGAGAGACAAAATTTCTGAAAGTGCATGTCATACTCTTTGCCTTCAAGAAACAAAAAGAGAATATTTTGACCCTTTCTATATTAAAAAGTTTTGCCTGAGACACTTGGACAGGTTCCATTTCTCCCCTTCTGTTGGGGCTTCTGGTGGAATAATTACTATTTGGAACAACAGTTTCTTCAGTGCCTCTCTTGTACAAGCTAACAACTATGCCATCACTTCGAAGTTTGAATGCAGCCTCAACAATAACTTATTTTATCTCATAAACATATATGGACCTTCTTCTTCTGATCAGAAATTTGCCTTTACACCTTGGCTGCTCAACTTGGATAGATCAGATTTTAATGATTGGATGCTTGCTGGTGATTTCAACTTGTACAGGAGTGAAGATGACAGAAATAAACTTGGGGATAATCATAGTGAGATGCAGATGTTCAATGAGCTGATTATAGATCTTGACATATCAAATATACCTTTCAACGGTCAGAAATACTCTTGGAGTAATATGCAGACTGATCCTCTTCTGGTAAAACTTGACTGGGTGTTCACCTCTGCAGATTGGAGCCTTAGCTACCCTGTAACCAATATTCAATGTTTGTCAAGACCTATATCTGACCATATACCTTATGTCATCAATATTGGCACAATGATTCCAAAGACCACCTCCTTCAGATTTGAGAATCACTGGGCAGAGCATAAAGACTTCCTGAAAATTGTAGAGTTACATTGGAACAACTCAGCCTTCTATTCCAACCCTACTAGGAATCTATCACAAAAACTAAAACAAGTTAGAAAAGGCCTTAGAGAGTGGAGTAAAAAATTCTCCAACCTTGGGAAGCTTATACATAATTGTAATTGGGTCCTCCTCCTTCTTGATGGCCTAGAAGAACAGAGACCTCTCTCAACCCTGGAAAGGCTCTTGAGAAACCTCACAAAGAAACACCTTTCAGTCCCTTCTAGAAAGGAAAAGGATATACTGGAGATGGAGAAATACCATCAGATGGGTAAAATATGGAGATGAAAATAGCATCTTCTTCCAGTCTATTGCCACCCAGAATCATAGAAGAAATTTTATTATGAATGTATGCACTTCTGATCAGCTTATCTTGACAGATCATGACCAAAAGGCAAATTATTTTTATGAATCCTTCAAGGAAAGGTTTGGAGTCAGTGAGTTCTCTGATATCATCTTTGACCTTGACAACCTCCTCTCTGCACAAAACATGGAGAATTTGGATGATGTTTTCAGTAATGAAGAAATTGATCTGGTGATCAAGAATATCCCCAATGCCCACGCCCCTAGACCTGATGGCTTCAATGGCCTATTCATCAAAAAGTGTTAGAATATTATTAAAAATGACTTTATCAGACTTCTATCTGATTTCAGTACTGGTCATGCAGATTTGAATTGTGTCAGTAATTCCCACATTGCTCTCATCCCCAAGAAGGATAATCCCACAACTGTGGATGATTACAGGCCCATATCCCTCCTGAACTACACATTCAAGGTCATAACTAAGATTCTCTCCACCAGGTTGCAATCCATCCTTCCTTCTCTTATACATGCCAACCAATATGGTTTCATAAAGAGTAGAACCATCCAAGATTGTCTAGCCTGGGCTTTTCAGTTCCTACACTTGAGACACCACTCCAAGAAGAAAATTGTCATCCTTAAGATAGACTTCAAGAAAGTTTTTGACAAGATTGAACATCCTTTCATCCTAGAGATTCTAAAGAAAAAGGGGTTCTCTGAAAAATGGATCAAGTGGGTCAACCTAATCTTAAATAACACCTCCTCATCTGTTCTGCTCAATGGAATACCTAGAAGAAGCTTTGTCTGCAAAAGGGGTGTAAGACAAGATGACCCCCTATCACCACTTTTATTTGTCCTGGCTGCTGATTTTCTACAAACTATTGTCAATAAAGCTTGGAATATTGGTGTGCTCAATCACCCCCTTACTAATGACTTTGGTGGAGATTACCCCATAGTGCAGTATGCTGATGGCACTCTGATCATCCTACCTGCTGATGCCAAAACCCTGTTTAAGCTAAAAGGCCTCCTTAGATCTTTCACTGACAACTCAGGTTTAAGGGTAAATTTCTAGAAGTCCTCCTTGATCCCTATCAATGTCAATGCTGAGGAAGCCACAATACTTGCAAACACATTTGGATGTGTACTTGGTGACATGCCTTTTATCTACTTGGGATTGCCTGTTGGAACTTCTAGACCCACAATTCAAGAATACAACCCTCTTCTGAACAGAATTGAGAGAAGACTTAGTGGGATCAGTAAAATGCTTTCATACCAAGGCAGGCTAATTTTGGTCAATTCAGTTCTATCTGCTCTACCCACCTTCTACATGTGCAGCCTCCTCATCCCTCCCACTGTTATTGAACAGATTGATAAATATAGAAAGCATTGCCTATGGAGTGGGGGAGACATAAACAAGAAAGGAACTTGTCTTGCAGCCTGGTCTACTGCTTGCTAGCCTAAGGAAGAGGGTGGTCTCAGTATTAGATATTCGAAGCTAGAACACTGCCCTCTTACTAAAATTCCTGGATAAATTCTATAATCATGCAGACATTCCATGGATCAGGATCACCTAGGAAAAACAACATCAAAACACCCACATCCCTCGTCATGCTAAAAGTCCCAGTGGCTCCTTTTGGTGGAGAGACCTCATGAAGCTCTTTGGTGACTTTAGAAATTTATCCATTTGCAACCCTAGTAAAGGAAATTCAGTGATGCTATGGGATGATATCTGGAATGGATCCTCTTTAAAGGACACATATCCTGAACTCTACAGTTTTGCCAGAAAGCCTAAGTATTCTATCAGATACTACCTGGATAAGGAGGTAAATATCTCTTTCTTCCTCCCTTTATCAACACAGGCATCCACACAGCTAGATCATCTAAAGGATCTGTTCCTGAATCACACTTGGAACTCCACTGATGAGGATTCTTGGACATATATTTGGGGCTCCCACATTTTCTCTTCATCCAAAGCATACAGAAGATTGATTGGCACTAGACAGGCATCTCCCGTCTTCAAATGGATGTGGAAATCAGGAAACCTGGGAAAGCACAAATTCTTCTTTTGGCTCCTTTTGATGAATAGATTAAACACAAGAAACATTTTGAGAAGGAAAAATAGGATCCTGGATGACTACTCATGTGTCTTTTGTAGTCTGACAGAAGAGACTTGTTTTCATCTCTTCTTCTCCTGCCCCTTCAGCACAGATTGCTGGCATTCCATACATATCAATTGGGACACCTCTCTAGACCCCCTAGACATGATCTGTCAATCAAGAATTGACTTTGGTAGCCCCATCTTTAGAGAAATTGTGATAACTCCATGCTGGAAAATCTGGAATACCAGAAATGGAGTAATCTTTGATGGCAAAAACTTCTCGGTTGGTCAATGGAAAAGAGAACTCAAAGAGGAGATTGGCTTGGTATGTATCAAGGCCAATAGGAAGACTGCTGTAGCTCTTAGCAATTGGTGTGGGACTATCAGCTAATGACTCTATCCTTTTTTATTTTGGGCAATGACTGCCTTGTAATTCCTTTCTCTTCATGTATATCTGTATGTTTGTACATTTATTTTTTATATGAAAATACAAAAAAATAGGTAGGGGACTCCCTGCTGATCATTTAAAAAAAAAAAAAAAAAAAAATCGTTCTCACTTGTTTGGGAGTTAAATAAATTTAAACTTGATTAAACTTATACAAGAAAGTACAAACACTTATGATGTTGAATAACTATAAAAATATGTTTTCATATAAAATCTATTTTAACATATAATTATTCATATTATTTTGTATAAACTAGGTGAATGCCCGTGTGTTGCTACGGGACACTACTCATCGCATATGCATCCATGAATCACACTGAACAAAAAAAATATCAATTCAACTTTGTAGTGGTTCATTTGCCTCCTCAAAATTAAATTGGTTCTAGCCACCCAAGGGGACATGCATACAACTGAAGATACACCTGATAAAAAAGACACTGATTAGATAACTGCTTGCTAGCCAAATTTTCATGCTCAGTGTATATAGCGTCACAATTTTCTAGATATTAACTTGTCCACAAATACTCAAATATCACATAGAAACATATGCTGATAATACTTAACAAAGAAATAGTTACATGCAGATACAAAGATTTGACAAAAAAAAAGTATCTAAAATAATTTGCTCAATATCTGGTGAAACCGTCCCCGTCTATGCATCACTTAAAATTCAAAAAGCAAGATGATGTAGTAAAAAACTTCTACTCAACAAGGGCAATGGGGGCTTGACATCCTTCTTCCTTGATTCCATTAAACTCTACAGATTTGACCAGAGAAGATTCAAAACAAAAGAAATAGAATCCATGAAGCTAAGCGAGTACAGTCTTGGCCGAATTCAAGACCCAGGAATCATTTCATAGCGATTGGATTCCTAAATTGTAGCCCTGTCAATATTGTATATGAAAGAATGAAGAAAATTTACTTGTAAGCATTTCTTCCTCACTTTTGGTTTCACCCAAACACATTACCTTTTTTTTTAAGCCTCTCAACTGGGTACAGTTGTAGTATCTAAATATATGCGAACACACACGCACACACGCCCTACGCACATATTTAGACCTACAACTACACACAGCTTGGAGATCACATCCATAGTTAGATCGACAGTCATCCAGAACTTCATAGACGACGGGCACATCACTCTGACCATTGTGGCACCACGTGAGGAGGCAATGAAAATTATTCTGGGGATGTCCCCCGGTGAGACACCAGAGTAGCGATCCTGGGGATCGAACTCTGGCGGGCAGCCCTCACACCTGAGATGCTAGCCAATCTTTTCACACAAAACATGGATGCAAACATAAGGATGTATTTATATATTAGATATAATTCAAGTATAAGAGACTGGAAAATTAAGAGAAGCAATATAGGAATAAGAAAAGGCATTAAGCTACCTTTCTTGTTATATGAAAGGTACGGATTTTTTGCATTATACATACAATAGATGTCTTTAAATCAATTAATAGCTACAAGCTTCATGAAAGAACTTGCAGCAGGAATATATAACTTGGATATTAGTGCTGACAGCCTTCAAAAGCAATAGAATACAAGCAGGAAGATTTATACCTTTAATTTGTCAAGCGAGAAGTTCTTGCCGGACATTTTCAAAAGCTTATATCAGGTACTGACCAGTAGTTGTGGATTTTCTCACCTGGATCATGATAAAAAGAAGATAACTAACAAGCCTCAAACTGTTCTGCATATCATTCAGTCACATTTGTAGTAGCAGGAAAATAGAAGCGTCCTTCACCGAGATCATTGGTGAGCTCAACTTCAAAAGAATCAGCCTGGTGTTCATCCAATGGCTGAGCACATGAACACTGCTGCCATGTGAGCCACCCTCATTTTCATGTCACTAAGTCTCCACGGCCAGATACCGCCAGCTCCTACTGGCCACCTCCTGGTGGATTTCGCTGCTATGCTCAGGCAATTAGGTCGACCAAGAAAAAAAATATTCCGGGAACTCACACTATCTGGATTCATCCAGCATCATACCGGTAGGAAATATTTAGCTTACCACCTATAAACTAAGTCAGGTTCATTCAGAAGCACAATCATGCGCACAACTAAGGTTCACTTTCTCTAAGATCCAATCATGGCTTACTTTCATCTTTTTTTTTCTTACTTATAGTAAGAGAAACCAACCTTGCTAAAACAACAATTGCAATTTCAGAACACCTTTTTCCAAGAATTTGTTTAGTCTACAAAACTGTAGTAAGTAGATAAGAGCATATAATTTTACACACTTTAGAAGCTCTACAGCAATAAAAAAAAATATTAACATAATGGCAAAAAAAATTCGTACTGGAAAGGATTTACCATGGCAATTTTACCATTAGAAGTGAAGACACTCTAAAGGGGAATAGAAATTCACTGGAAAGAATTTACCATATGCAAATGAAAAGGCAGCAAGATGGGGAAATAACTTGAAAAGAAGGGACGCACTGATTTATACCATCATGCTGAACGCCCTAGCCGCCTCAAACTGCATGCTGCTGCATTGGATTCACAAAATACCCACATGCATAGAATAAGATGAAAAATTGAACAAACAGATCTCCCCAGAATGAAGGGGGAAAAAAAGAAAACAACCAACGCCGAGTCCACCATCTTCTCGAGAAGCCGACGGCAGGTTCGCAGCGCCCGGCGCAGAGGTTGAGCGGCATGGCGGCGAACTGCGTGGTGGCGCCATGGGTGTCGGTGCGAGCAGGTTTGTCGAAGATGAAGGCGCGGAAGAAGGTAGTGGCTGAGGCTGTGATCGACGGTGCTCGGATCAGGGGCAGGCCGCTCGAAGACGATGTCGTGGGAGATGCTGGCCGGGAGCAGATTTGAGCGGATGAGGATGGGCACGAGCTGCTCCTAATTGGGATGGGATGGGAAGACATGTTGAGCTCCTGATTGGGGAGGAGGGCAAGCGCCACCGGATCCATGATGGGGAGGCCGAGCACGCCCTCTGCAGATATGGCCAGGGCCGAGGATGGGGCAGGCGTCGGCGACCCGCGACCGGACGCCGCCTCAGCAGATGGGTGAGGACTTTGCTGCTGTTCCGCACAGATTCCGCCCAGCACGTCATTTGTGGCCAGGCGGGACAAGGAGGGGAGGGGGCGGCGACATGGCGGCCAGGTGGTGCGGCGGCATGGCGGCCAAGCGAGGCAAGGTGGGCGGTGACGAATAGTGAGGACCGGAGGAGCGTGGATAAGGATGAAAACGGTCGGAAACGGTCGAAAACGGACTTACCACATACAAAACGAAATCGGTTAGTTCGAGATGTTTCTATATTTTAGCAATTAACTAGGGACCCGGCGTTGGCCCAAATATACATAGGCATAAATGGTATGTATTTCATCAATATATAAGGAGTTACCAATATCATAGATATTAAATTAAATACAACTTTGATAGATTCTTCCTTGGCACAAAAAATTACTCATAAATGTATTATAACTTTAATTTTTCATTGTCTTATGGGGTAAATATCTAGGGTCCTATCTTCCGTAATTTTATAGTAGTGATTTGTCCGCTAGACTTAGGCCGTTAACTTGGCCTATTGCAATTATAATACTAGGAGGATTCCCAAACAAAAATCGTTAGATGGTCTAGGGTAAAAAAAGAATTATTTAATATTTTTCAATATGAATATGTGTAAGAAATTATGCATGAACATCTAGAAATGGAATAATGTGGGGACTTGTAGTTGCCAAAGAAAAGTATTATATTTATATGGTTCACGAAATACCAAGCTTTCATTTATTAGCTTTGAGAGTAGCAGCATTTTGAAAGGAAGGTGTGAGGAACATTTCAGGTAAACATTGGTTGTTGTTGTTCAATAAAATAAGATAAACTTCAACTCGAGCTAATAACTAAATTGTTTTCATAATCTTTGATGGTGTCTTCAGTAAGCAATTGGGTTTGATGGCGTCTTTCATACTAAGCAATTGGGTTTTGTGTCCCTGAATTTTCAGATGATGGAAGTAAACACAACATGATTTGGGAAGCCTGCAAACACATCTTTAGTCATTAGTGTTGATCCTTGGTTATAAAGATGATACATGTGAGATAACAGGAAAGCTTCGAAATACCAAGCTTAAAGCAATGCTGAAGTATAGAAATATAAACTACAGCTTAGCCATCACTATTCTGATTAAGGTCATGAGAAAAATCAAAATCAAACCAAATATCTTAACGGTGCCCACCTTTTAAATGATTTGAGAGATCAATTGGGTGCCTCAGTTAGTTGTGGGGGAGAGGATTGTATGTATTTATTCAGTTCTAGTACATTGTGTTAACTAATTCACATCTATAATTATTGGTAGTAGAGAAGTATGGATTCTGTTGGAACATGGACTGAAATATGTAGAAATGGTTCTTTGTAGGGTCTGACCTTATTGTAAGATTGATGGGCTGGCTACGGTGCTGGTGATGGCATGATGGGTCTTTTTTGCTCGTCCCTAGGCGATAGTATGATCTTGATGGGGAGTATCCACTGAATGTTGTCGAATTGTATTGGTCCCGCAGAATAGAGTTAATTTTTTTTATCTTGCTTTGTTTTCATTTGTAAATGTACTTGAACAGATATCGAAGTTACGTACCTTGTAGTTGTTAGATTGGAAGGATATGGTGTTTATGCCGGTCCAATGTTGCTCCAATAGATCGAGAAGTTTCTTTGTTTCAGAGTTGATGTGGTCTGATTCTTCTAGGCCTGCTTCTTGTAAGTTAGCTTGTTGATATGCCTTCATGATTTCTTTGTCTATTTTGTGTGCTTGCTGGATCATGAAAAAATCAATCAAACCAAATATCTTAACGGTGTAATATATTGATTTGTGCATTCCATCTGTTAATCGATGTTACTATTTTTTCAAGTGTTGGATAATTGAGATCAATTATCCTATATCCTTGGACATTGCAAATCTGTTTCAGCCAATAAAATATTGCTGATGCCTCCATTTTAGCTGCAGTTTTCTCTTTCTCTCCATAGTATCTACGGGTGAAGTTGCTGACAGTTATGTAAGTTTGAAAGAAGCTATCATTGTCTTCTATGGTTTCAATGATAGGTGTGGTATTGTGGAGCCTCTGTATAACAGCTTTGAAAATTGCTTTGAGTTTTTCTGCATATGTCGGTGGAATAGGAACCTACAAAGGAAAAAAGATTTAATCAATGTCATGTGCCATAACATATGATCAACTGAGGACACATTTGTCTTTTGGTAGTTTAGTTACCTCAAATGATGGGGGCCATGCCTAAAACCCTCTAAATCTAGAGGTATTCCAAAAAATGATTTAATCAATGTCATGGCACATAGGGGGGACATGCCTAAAACCCTCTAAATCTAGAGGTATTCCAAAATCTAGATTCATCGGGCACATATTTTCTCTAGCCCACAATATGTGCTATAATTTTTTCCATAATAATATCAGTCTTTTTAATGTTATCAGCGAAAGCATGGACATGTGGCATTGACTCAATTGTTGGTGGAGATTGAAGGGAGTGAATGTATGCACATATAGAGGAGATTTGGTTGTGTATGATAGGGTATAACCTATGGTTGACATCCTGAAGCGAGGCAAAGATATTTGTGTAGTTTCTGAATGCACTTGATTTCATATAGTAGAAATCCTTGATTTCGGTGATGGCCAAGTAGCTGTAGTCTGGTGCTCGTAAACCATAGCTTTTTGGAATAGTTGATGCAAATGTATCCTTCAACTTGCTGCATCCTGTAGTGAAGTAATAAGGTATTTGTTAGCAGTAGTGAAGTAATAAGCTCTTTGGAATATGTATGGTACGAACCTGTTAGTTTGTTTTTGGTTACCGTAACAGATAATATTGTTAATGGGCCAATATGTACATCTGAATTTTTGGAGCTGAACTCTGCAAAATTATGCGAATGTTTTAGATCTTTTGGGCTAGGGGTCAGAGATGTACATGCATGGTGTTTTGGTTACCTGGGATCCATGGTAGTTGGCATAGTTCATGTTCTTTGGACCACGGTAAAATTTCTAGGAGGAAGTAATTTGTATGAAGTAGTGGATGTGTTGCAAGAATATTTGCTTGGTCATGTCCATCGTCAAGTGGAATAATGAAATTTGGTGGTACGTGTATTATGTGATCAGGGTTGATATCTATGTTTAGTGCATGAGCAATATATTGTTTTATTTGTTCTGGGGTGAGAGCATGGGCACCATGGTCCTTATTTAACCTGCCAATAACGGCGTATTCTAAATTGTGTCATGAAATGGAGAACATAAATTAGTAGTATTAATGGGCCAATTTCTGTATTGCCTGTTCATTGTGGTGTGTAGCTATATGCAGCAATTACTGTGGGGGGTACCTGTAGGTTCCATGTTTTTTGATAGATAAGTCTGATGTGTGGAGATCCACCCAATCCTTAGCTCTGAAATATTAGAGGGAGTTCAAACAGTAAGAATGCAAATAGTTGAACTGTTTGGTAATTAAAAAAATGCATTTAATAATTCTCTTTAGAACATTGTTGTATAGGGACATCTATGTTTATTTCTCTACCATTTGTTGTTGGTTTCAGAATATATTTCATGTAATTTGCACATGAACAATAACCTTAGGAAGTTGTGAAGGTGCAGAGATAAATTATACAACATTTACTGGCAGAACAGTGGGGGAATATGAACAGGGATGATCTATAATAGGAAGAATGCAAAGAAAATGTAGGAAGTGTAGGACATGAAAGTTGATGAGCAAGGATTTCAGTACCTGTATTTTCCACCTACTGCTGGTTTCAATTGAGAAATGATGTAATCTGTACATGAACAGTAACCTTTAAAACTCATAAGGTTCAGAGCTAAATTATACAACACTTACTTGCAGAAGAGTGGCAAAACAGGTAGGGGATGATCTATAATAGGAAGGATGCATAGCAAATAGAGGAAGTCCAGAACACCAAAGTTCATGAGGAGGAAATTGAGTACCTTTATTTTATTTGGTTGCAATTTGGTGGCGCCTGCTCTTTGGGATAGTTCGCACAGAGTCTGAAAGTTGGAATGAAAGAGAAGAGGATTTAGTCTGATTGTTTTGGGTAGAGGAGGAGTTTTTCTCGGTGGTATAGACAGTGTTAGATAAGTATTGAAGGAGGGGATGGGGGTTATTTTGGTGTGCTGCATGCAGTAGATGAATAGGCTATTAATTTTAATGTGGTGCTGGGTACAGGAGGAGTTTTTCTCGGTGGTATAGACAGTGTTAGATAAGTATTGAAGGAGGGGATGGAGGTTATTTTGGTGTGCTGCATGCAGTAGATGAATAGGCTACCAATTTTAATGTGTTGCGTTTGTGGTGGAGTCAGTGAGGAGGTTAGCACATTAGGACACTTTAATGAATGGTTATTACAGGGTTTTAAATATGTCGAGTTACTCTAATGTGGTAGCTAGTATATTGGACACAGGAATTTGAATAAGGTATCTACAATAGGAAATGACTTAGGGAATAATTTGGGACAAAATTACCAGTACTATGGAGCTCAAAATGATATGAAGTTTGAACAAAGGAAAGATGAATCCCTGCATAATTTCTGCATAATAATAGATGATAACCATCAATCCTTAGTACAATAACATATAATTCTAATGAACCATGTAAAAGTATTTTAATGCATGTGAGTCACTTGATATTTGTATTGGTTTTTAATTTTTTTCCTTCTTCAAATTATTTGAATTTTAGAAGATTCATAAAATAGAATAGGTTTAAAATTCACTATAGAAAGAAACAGATACACAGGTTACATAATTTATTGTCATGGATAATTATGTCAATACAGCTTGTCATGCATAATTGTGTCAGACACAGCACAAACTACATAGGAATGAGACAATGGTGGCAGCTATTCAAGCAAAATGCCCTGTGCATGCAGAACCTCCAAATTTGTAATTATCCAACAGCCTATAAGTGAAACAGTGAATTTAAAGGTAGAATATAGCTTCATGTCACAGGTAAGGCAGTCTAATTCTTCTCTTGAACCAAGTATAGTAGTGTTTCAAGGTTTTAATCTTTGAGTTTCTATGATTTCCGAAGAACACTTACAAAGATAGTTTTATTATTTAAACTAATGCCTCAGTTGTAAAGCGTAGTAGTAGTGAAGCGAAATATTTGTAGGTTGCATGGATTACAACTTGGTCTAATGGAATAAAAGCCAGAATCTAATTTATTGGAAGAAGCTCTCGGTAGATGTTCAGATGCCTTTTTTTGAAGAATGAATGCCTTCTATTGTTGTTCATGTCTGACTGCTGACCCCAATTTTGAAGTTTACCTACATGTAGGAAAAGTACCATATAAATGCTAGATAATAGAGTTGGGTTATTTATTTGAACGTTATAGTTGCACACTTACGGTTTTTTTTTGTTGCTTTCAGTGTCACTTGTTTTGACTTCATTCAAATCGATTCTTCTTTTGGTCATGGAGCTGCTGCAAAATTGAAGGAAATGTGGTTTGTCAAGCCTAAACTCTGGAGATTAGGTTGGAAGAGTGGATGAATACAGATTACTTAGAGGGTGTGGCTGGGCTGATGTTTACTGGAGCTGCTATATATTTTAAGTTTTCACATATCATAAACTTGTGAAGTGTAGGAGGTGAATCCGAAGAGCGTTGATTATTGTTACCTAAGTTGGTTTGATGGATGTTGTGTAGCTTGAGTAGGTGGAGGTGTGCTTGCGTTAGATGTTGCTTCTTTGGCGGGAGTTTCCTGAAATCAATAAAACTAAACTGTTAAAGAATGTTGTTATGAAAATGGAATGTAAATAATCCTTGTTGTTAACCAAGTTTATATTTTAACACTGACCTTTGAAGATACAGAATTTGTGGTGCCCTCATGATCATCAGCTGTGAAGCATCTCTTCAGAACAAATCTGATAGGGTACTTTGATGTTATGTTCTTACTAATTCCTATATGAAATAATTTTGTTTTGCCAATGGTTTTGTTGAGAGCAACTGGATGGTTGTCCGTTCAATCTGCATGTTCTTTGAAGCTTGTAGAGCTGAGCATTGAACTAAGTCTTCAAAGAATGATATAGAAAGCAATACAGTCCATTATGGATGAGTCATCTTTGATTCTAAGGGGAAGTTTGTACCTATTCATTGGAATTCGCAGAGGGGAAGCACACAATTTAAGTGGTCAGTAGATAGGTAATTTATTTAGATGCAACAATAGACTGTTATAGGATGTGTCTTACTCGAGTTTGAATGGAGTAAGGACATGCACATCTTTGAGTGTCAGAAATTGTATTATAGCCTAGCTTGCATTTCTTGCATGCCTTGTAGTACCAATTTGTGCTCTGGATTATGGATGTGACCTCTGCAGTGCAGCTGTATGATTTTCCTCCCTGTAATGGTAATTTCAATGAGAAGTGCAGCAATTAAAAATAAAAGTTGGGTAGCGATTGAATAGATGTGAGTTAATGAAGGAAATGCTTGCCTCAAAAGCTTCATTTGGTAATTCTAATATCTCTTTGATTTGTAATTTCCCAGCTGTTTCCACAGGAGCTTTTTGAATTGTAGTAGGTATTTTCTATGTTAAGTCAGGCCTTCCCCATTTATATCTGATAAACACATATTTAATATGTTGACTTTGTCCAACAGAGCATAAGAAATTAACTTGAAGCGAGAAATTGTGAAAATAATGAAAGTAAGTTACTTAAACAGTCGAATTAGGAGTGTAAGCTTAGATTATGTACTATGGAATAATCATGTGTCAGTATGTTTGTATGTTAACCCCAAATTCTAAGGACAGTAATAATAGGAATATTGTTATTTACCTTGACTGATATGTGGTTACCTCCGGATAGTCCAGGTCAATATACACTCAAGTTACTGAACTGGAGGAAGCCTCATACTTTCCTGAATATGTTGTGAACATTTGTTAGGTCTTGCATAGGTCGATTATTTCTAGGTATGCATATTAGATGAGGGTGATGTTAGACAACTGACCTGAAAATTTTGATGCAGTAAGGCCTGCAAATATTCCTACTACAATGCCCTGTTTAGATTTTTCAATGATTTGGTTTTCATCAAAATTTTGACCTTCTTCGTCCCAAAGCACTATCTATTGGTCCTGGTCACTGCAGAGGTATATGTTTGACAATAAATGAAGTGTATTAGTACAAATTAAGGTTATAAAGAGTGGCTATGTAATTGGGTGAGCAGATATACTCTAGATTTCGGATTTTGATCTTCTTGTTCTTTTTTTTGATTTGGGACCTGCATAATCAAATGGTCCCACGTAGCTGATAACTCCTATCAAATCTAGTGCAAGAAGAGCAAAATGATTCAGATGAGTTGGATTGTCAAAAAAATCAGAGAATAGAGGTTAGGAGTATGTAGTACCTAGAAGTGGTTTGGACTGCATACTTTTATCTGGTAATACATCAAAGGTGCAGAAGTTGAATGCATAATGTGGGATGTCTGCACCTCTGGATTCTAGACAATGAACTTTAGTAGTAGATGCAATTTGAAGAATGTAGCTTTGGTTGTCATAGGTGTAGTTTTTGTTGTCTCTATGAATAGCAGTAATCCCAGAGAACGTGTAAACACTATCCTCAGCAAGGTGGGGCCTGAACTCCTTCTCTAAATTTCTTGGAACACTGATTTGTGCTGTAGTTCCCTATAATAAATGGCAGTTAGTAGGGACATTATACACATTTTACATTGACTATGGCAAATGAGTGAGGATACATACATCATCATCAAGGAGAACTCCTTCTATGCTTATCAATGAGTTTGTACTCACACATCTTGCATCCCATAATCTTATGAGCCTACCAAAGATTTTGTATTTGTCGTTTGGAGCGGTGATGTCTTTTAGTTTTGTAGTTTGGCTCATTGTGCGAAGGTTCCTGCAGGAAGGCATAACAATTTATGTTTAGGCAACAATGTATATAGAACAAACATAATATGTTGACACAAGAGTTTATAGTAAGCAATAAATATCATAAATCATCTATGCAGTATTTAATGTGCCCATAATTTCAAAGTTACCTAAGTTAATTTTTTGGTAGGGTACTAAATCTTTGAGAAAACTTCATTGTAGACTACATTATGTGTACAATTCTCGTATCCGATGGGCTATTTTCAATAAGGATTCAGAAAACCTTTTGGTGAGGTGACTCTTGAGAATGCCACATAAAGCGCACCATGAGAGAAGACAGGTGACGGCAAATAAACACCCACCCTACCAAGGGTTTGGCCTTGGCTTTTATTAATTGTTATGGCATAAGAAATCCTGACAGGGAATTGTCGACGTCTTAGCTTGAAGGGCCATTTTGACTCTATTGAAGTAGTTATAATGCGAGGGATGTATGCTTTTGACCCTTTTGCCTTCCCTGTGATTATTTCAGCCTCTATAACACGGCTTGTTAGTTGGGTGACAATCAATCTAGTACCATTACAGAGCCCTCTTGATGGGTCCAGATTTCTTAGAAGCATTATGGGTACACCAATTTTTAAATGCAGCACATGTGGTGGCAGGCCATTCAATGATAATGTGTTCAAAAATTCTGTAGGATATAGAGCCTCCAGAGTTGAATGGTTTTTACAACTATCATCAATTGAATCAGAGCTATAGTATGACATTTCAGCTGTGGTTAGTCGTTCAATCATTGTATTGTTGATCGTAGAAATAGTGTCATTTTTGGATGCCAAAATAGCCCGGTCACATAAGTATGATGTAATGTTTGGTGCATCGCAGCCTAAGTCATAGACAAATGAAATGAGACCATCAAGGTTCCTGCATGTTTCTTCCAGTAGGAGTGATGTTGGAATCTGAATAAAAGTGTTTGGGGGTTCATTTGGAATATCAACAAAAGGTTCTATGCCATTTCCTATTCTTAAAAGCCACTCTGCAAATAACTGTAGCTCATCTCTGTCACTCTCTGATAGTGATGGTGCTTTCAATCTCATATTTTCAGTTAAATGTAGGACTGTACATTGTCGCTAGAGATATGAGTTCACAATGCAAGCATTTAAAATCTGCTGCCTGTTTGCTGGTTGCAGAACTGGGAGTGTCTGACGGAAGTCGCCACCAAGAACTACAGAGATTCCACCAAATTGCCTCAATGTAGAATTGGGTGTTGTATCTGTCATTATATCCCTAAGAGTGCGATCTAGTGCCTCAAAACAATACCTATGATTAACCGGTGCTTCGTCCCAAATAATAAGTGATGTTTGTTGAATCAGTGCTGCTAAATTAGTATTTTTCTTAATGGAACACATAGAATTCTGGCGGATGTCCAGAGGGACTTTGAAGCGGGAATGAGGAGTGCGGCCCCCAGGCAACAGTAGAGATGCAATCCCAGATGATGCGACTGCCAATGCGATTTTGCCTTGGCTCCTAATATAATTCAATAAAGTTGTCCACAGAAAGGTCTTTCCAGTTCCACCATATCCACAAATAAAGAATGTTTTGCCTTCCTTTTCTAGTATAGATTTACAGATGGCATCAAAAACTTTCTTCTGGTTGCAATTAAGCCTTGGAATATCATCATCTACAATGGATTGCATGGCATGGATATCGTAGCTAAGTTCATCCAATAGAAGCCTATTTTCTATAGAGGCTTCTCCTTCAGGGAGGGGCAAATTAAAATGAGATAGGTTGTACCCATTGTCCCTCAGTAATTTATCCAATTGAATTAAGAGATCTGTAGAAAAGTTTGATGTCTGAGAAGTGCTGCCTCTCAGACAATGGGTAATATCCTCACTCATTTGTAATGCATGTTTCTTGTATAGTCTTTTAGGGTCTGTGACTTCGCAGAGCAGCAAGATTGTAACAAATAGATGGCGTAATTGATAGGGTAGAGCCCATTGAGCTGCATCATTTATAGAATTCGACCACTCCTGGTCATCGCCAAGAAGACCTAAGGCCTAGACATGCCTCTCGAAAGGTCTGATAGTTAATATCTCCTACTGTACGAATTTCTTTGAAAGAAGTAGGGCCTTTGACAATGTGCAGTAACATCCGGAGATAATAAAGCTCTCCTTCGGTAGGGTTTACATGGGCTATACGTCCTACTTTCCTGAAATAACCTTTGCGTATGTTCCAGATTTTGTGCTTTGCATGCCACTTAAAATTTTCAGGAAATTCAAGGTAGGTATATTCTCTGGCCAAAGGAAATTGTGCATTTGCTTCTAACCATGCTGTAAGCTTACTCCTAGTATTCTTTGGATTCTCAATAACGTCTTCCAAGTCATCATCCTCTGTATATACTGCATTGTTTTCGAATGGCAAGTGGACGGGGAGACGCTCAACTGTTGGGTTTGTATGATGGATGTCAAACTGAAGTAAGCGCCAAGAACCTTCACGTGGAGTAATATATCGGCACTCAAGGAAATTATTGATTTCATTGATAGTTTGATTAGATGACTGTGATGTTGAGGGCTTTGAATGTAACCCAAGCCTAGCACTGTCAAATCCCTTTGTTACATACTTGAAAAGGTATTTGTGCATGCCATCATGGTTAACCTTTTCAACATTTATGTGGGCCTGATATTTAACCACTAAGTCAACACTGTGAGGAACAACAAAGTTATTGCCAATGTCCAAATGATTTTTATGGACTGTTAACCCATTGTTTGGGCGAGCATACTATGTCAACCCATTTTCCATAACAGTAGTTTTCTCACAGAATTCTTTTGGATAAGATTTAGAGCAAACACCCTTGGACATGCAGATAGAAGATGGGTTTACGGGTCCGCAGGGGCCATGTATCATGAAAGCAGAAACGACATCATATCCAATTTTATCTATTGCTAGATCAGGTAGTTGTGCAGAAATATAGTAGTCTATTTTTCCAGCATCTAGAAGAGCATCCTTTTCCAACCATACTATGATATGTGCATGTGGAAGACCTCGTTTTTGAAATTCTATTGTGTAAACAGCTGCAAAAGGAAAGGCCTTTATTTTAATGTGGCAAAAAAAATTGACTCAGAAGCTTAATATGCACAAAGGAATACCTGCATTTATGGCTCCAAAGAACTTATTTTTTTCTATGTCATCCATTAGAATATTAAGTTTCATTTTGAAGACTCTATCAATAATATCAGCTCGATCAGACGGATATTGACCAGGGAAAAGAGACAGGGCCTCTCTAATCTCAGGCCAGGCTGTATTTGCAGTGAAGGTTATAAATAAATGTGGGCATCCAAATTTTCTGCAAATGGCGATACAATCTTGGTATTTCTGATATAAATAGCGTGGACCACAAATGAAGGATGCTGGTAGGATAACCCTCTGACCAGTGGAAGATGCAGATGTTACACCCCTTGAAAATGTAAGATGCCAAAGAATTATAGGGGACTGACCTATATTTTTTTTCTCGGAAGGTGGTTGTTCGGTAGTGTCTTATTCGTTTATCCTCAACACAACAATATGCATCTACTTGATAGGCCTGTGTTAATCTTTTGCACCTTAGAGGAGTAGTGAACTCACCAAGTCTGTCATGCAATCTATATGCATAGTACTCTAAAATTGTTACTTTTTGGCGTTTCGTAGATGAAGATCGTGATGTGGGCTGATTTAATAGTCCATCGTGAAAACCGTCTTCCCCATAAGGGAATAAGAGAGGGTATTGCATGGCCATAAATTTGCAATGATCTTCTCCGATTTGTTGCGCTTAGGATGCATGTTCTTCTATTATGAGGTCTCGACCAACATCGCTTATGCCTATATCACCAACCACTAATCCAACAACCTCCGATGCCACGGGTGCACTATATATATCCCATGTGCATCCGGGTTTCCATATAATCTTATAGAGAAACGGTCAGAAGTCTCCCCTGATGACATTAGCCTTTCTCTTGCTGTTCGAAAGAGTTTGACAATAGGATTATTCATATCCAACATTTCTATGAGGGAGGCAACTATGGCGTTGTTAGGACTGAAGGTTTCAGTTTGTGAGGAGACAACATTTGCTCTGTTTGCAATCTCATTGGCAATATCATAAATGTACAACTGTGCATATTCTGGGCGGCGATCTCCTGAGGGTATCAAAGAACCGACCCTATGGCAAACTTGGCCACTAATCTTGAAAACATAAGGACCACGGCCATCATTTAACGATTCGTTAACTTTTACTCCCATAGAAGTTATGGCGAACATTGTGTTGTACCGACGGATATTGTCAAAGAAGTGGGTTCTAAGAGAGCTGTCATCAGAAGTTAATAAATCCAATAATGCTTCTGGAGGTGGATTATACTGGGGAAGCGATATTCGTCCTCCTTTACAGCACAAATTATAAATTGGATTTGACGTATTCCTTTCTCTGTGGATGCGTTCTTCATACCAGAAGTAAGCACCACAATCTGGGCAATTATACTGGGGCCCCCCAAGGTTCAATGGATTAAAGATTGTGCCTGAAAGGAACGCGCATCCTGTAAGACATTATTTTTGTGCTATTATTGATGTGGGCAGGGTATATATTGGGAATTGCTAGTTTATCTTACGTTTATGTCTCGAGCTTTGAATGGATGCAGCGCTGTTGTCTCCAGTTTGTAGAGCCGAAGTTTGCTGGGTAGTAGATGAAGAAGCAACAAATGATCCTCCAGTTTTTGCACGGACTGCCCGGGCTTCTAATGGCAAGAGGTCTATTATATGTACATGAGTTTTATATCCTCACAGATTAATATGTTTCTATATAGGGTATTAGAAATGAAGGTTTAACCTGATGAGTTAGAGCGCATATGTTGTCTACGTGTGCGCCGGGCTGAGGCTATGGAATCTCTATCCGGTGTAGGGGTCGCCGTAGGTTGGGAACGTACGCGAGGGCGGCCACGACCACGTCGAGGGGGCAACGAATCATGACCATTGTCCATGTTTTCCAAACTTTATGGATTTAAGAATAATAATACTCAATTAACAAAGAAACACAAACTAAAAGCAAACAACTCAAAGATACAGAACTAAAAGCAAACAACTTGGAAAATGGGGGCACATGCTATGTGAATCAAAAGGTAATCAGGCCCAGTTGTGTACTGCATTCAAATTGGAGCATAACCATTGTGCATGTTTCCCAAAATTGATGGATTAAAAAATAGTAATACTGATTAACAAAGAATACGCAAAAACCGGAAGCAAACAACTTGAGAAATTTAGCCAAATACTATGTAAATCAGAAGGTAAGCAATCCCAGTTGTGTATCTATCAGTAACAATCAGACAGTACGCAAATATCAAGCGTAGGTGTTTTAGGAAGTTACCTGGTCTTAAATTCCAGAAGTCCAATGCTAACGATTTCACTATGAAGAGGTATGGAACATAACAATTGTTAACAATGGATGATGCTGCACAGTAATACTCTGGGTTAGCAGCAATACACAAAACTAAAAGCAAGCATCTTCAAAAATTTAGTCAAATGCTATGTAAATCAAAAGGTAAGCAAACCCAGTTGTGTCCAGTTGTATATCACTAACAATCAGGCTGTACGCAAAAATTGAGGGTATATGTTTGAGGAACTTACCCGGTGTTTAATTTCAGAGCTCGAATGCTAAAAAAAAAAATCACTATGAAGAGGTTTGGAACATAACAATTGTTACAATGGATGATTCTACACAAAATTAGAGAGGACCAGTGGATGAGGAACAATGATTAATGTAGAGGAGTATACATAAATAATGCAGGAATAGGATGCAAGCACAAATTCGAATACGAACCCACCTGGACATGTGGAAGATTTGCGGAAGGGAAACAACTGGAACAGGGAGAGCCGCATATAAATCTGATCTGTGCATATAAGGCATGGAGACGAATGGATTTAATTGAATTGGAGGCATGCAGGCGTTACCAATCGGTTACAGAAATTAATTACTGCGGTAATGGTTGGAGTAAGATGAGGAGGGAAAACTGACCTCGCCAGGACACGTCGGGCCTGGCGCAGGGAACACCAGCGGACAACTCGTGGCGCTGTGGGCGGGCGGCCAGACAGCCGTCCGGTGGGAAGGCCGGCGCCGGCGGAGAGATTGGAGGACGGGAGCACTGCCGTACGGCTGGAGCGCGAGCATTGAAGGTCGAGGACGCAATGCCGTCCGGGAGGCGCGCCAGGTCGTCCATCGCCATCCCTGTTCGGGTAGCGCGCGAGGGCATAGGGAGTAAATCTGGGGAGGCGGCGGCGCTCGGGAAGGGAGGGAAACTGGGGGAGGCGGCGGCGCTTGGGAGTAAATCTGGGGGAGGCGGCTGCGCTCGGGAAGGGAGGGAAACTCGGGGAGGCGGCGGCGCTTGGGAACGTGTGGCTGCCCAGCCGCAAGGAAAGCGGAAACAGAAAGGAAACGCACGGAGGCTAACGGAAACGATTACGGCAGCAGCGACGGACGGAGAGATTACGGAAAAGGAGATGACGTGGCGCAAGGAGAAGGCAGGAAATTAGCTTAGTGGGGATTTCGTTTATAGGAGATATAGATTCATATGAATTTGAATTTTTCTCAAAAAATATGAATTTGAATTAAAAAAAAAAATAGTGCCATACAAATTTGATTTCACACATATTCAAACATTCCATACTCTATCTTAAAGAGCACTGTATTCAAATTATCACCGTCACGTACAAGCTAGTACACACGTACAGGGTACACTAAAATACTAGTACACACGCGCCCACACACACACTATTACACTCACGTATATACGCAAAATCAAAGACACATTTTGTGATGTACACATACATCACTCCACATGCAAAATCAAGTATGGAAAATTTATGATATCAATCATCAGATCATGCATGCATCAACCAAATCTTGTTTATATCTAAACTTCCCTTATTTTTCCTATTTTACCAAATAAGAAATTAAATAAATATACATTTCATCTATTACCTCCTAGCAGGTAATAGGCGACCATGACCGTTCGTTCAAAATAAATGGACGGCTCACAGTTATTTGTATGTACCGCAGCAAATATTCTTCCATTTCTAATGGCAAAACTTGCATGGCATCTTTGTTCACATTACTTGTTTTCTCAGTTCTGCCTAGCAAATCAGCTCTAATAATAAAAACCTTGCATGGCAATGGATTAGCAACAACTATGCCTTTTTCCTCCTCTTTCTTCATATATTGTTTCACGGCAAAAGACAGTGAACCAAACCGCACTTGGATACTTCATGAAGGATTAGCTTCTGAAAATAATTGAATCTGCTTTGCATTTCTTGCAGAGCTAATGAATAGACTAGCTTGAGCAGCCGTGGGCTCATCAACTTGAGGCATCGATGGATGTTGGGGTCATGAAAGGTCTGGTATGGCTTCTTGGCAGTAGTGGCTCCAATAGACATAAGAAGCATTACCATGGATCTAGCTATTTTTGAGGGCAAAAGGGCGAATACGAATCCACAATCAAATGTACAAACAATCAAGAAGTTACAAGAGGATCGTTCAACAATTTCGAAGTGACTTGTGTTGTTCTTTTATTGTGTACTAGAGTTCACCAAAATGAAAAACTAAAGACCACCTTAGTTATTGACAACAACAAAAATTACACATCCATGTGATTCAAGTGGAAGAAAACAAGAGGGGTGATAATTGGTTTAAGCCAAGATTTTGATCGACGATAGAGTTTATGCTATATAGAGATGGGGTGCATGGAGAAATATCCGGTGCAATCAAGCAAAAAAATGAAACTATAAACAAAAGTATTTCCAAGTAAAGAAGTTCAAATACTATTGTGAAAAAAAGCTAACTACACACGTGTTTTGTGCAGGTCACCTCACTAGTTTGAATGGGATCGAAATGTACCAATGATTCATTAGATTTTGGTTGTCTATCTGAACAGAAACATTTAAGTAGTTTTGATGTGTTTTTAGAAAAATTAACCGTGGTTCTCGCATACCCATTGTCCAATTTAACTTTCACTTTTGAGCCTAAAACATTTCACCAAAAGAAAGCTAAGCCTACCCTACTTTAGGTTTTATATAAGTAAAAAAAAAACATCATATTACAACACTTATGAAGCTTATGTAGTCACTTGACGAAAATTTGTTAGTTACTTATCATGTGTATTAAGTTACGATCTGTGGCAAAAATGTGTTGTTTTCGTTGTAGATCTTGTGAGATCCTTCTTTCGACAATTTTGTGAAGTGAAAAAAGATTACAAACTGCCTCGAGGCCTGTCTTGGACCTTATATTGTGCATCCTATTCATGGGCTAAGCCCAATTATAGGCCCAATATCTTTTTGGCCTAGCCGTTCAAATCATATCAATTATTTTTGTTTTCACTAGGGTGAGTGCCGTGCGTTCTTTTCAAGTTACTCACTATATATGCATGTATTATTACATTATGAGCTAAACAAATATTGGTTCAACCTTATGGTGTTTTTTTTTTTTTAAAAACACATATGTACAAGGCATATGTTCAAAAGACAAGCAGACTCACAAAGTTTAGCATTTAGACAAATTGCAGGCAAGAAGAGAAAAAAAAAACCCTTGGCATCATCGTCGTATCATAAGATAAAATAAAGTACAGAAGCCATACTGCCATAAACAGTGTGTTCGCTTATGTTGTTGAGCTCCTGTCAAGAAAGGAAAGAGATGCAGTGAGTAAGATTTGGTGATTGTGAACATGCAGTAGAAGCATTGGCAACAGTAAAGGGAAAGAGGATTCTAGCCGTCAGGTATGTTTTTCTACATAGACAGATCATCCCCAGAGAAACCACTTCACAAGAAACTGACTTAGAGCAAGCATTGGTAAAATACATGTGGCATGTCTAAAATCTGAAGCCATGGAAAAGACTGGCATGAGCAGACGTTAGGAATTTTCATTGATCATATATACTCCCTCCGTTCCAAAAAAACATGCAATTATGGGATAGTAGGAAGCGTGCCAGTCAAACTATGTAAACTTTGACCAAGTTTATAGCAAAAAAAGATTACATTTATGTCTCAAAATAAATTTATTATGAAAATATATTTCATGACCAATCTAATGATATTTATTTTGTCTCATAAGTCTAAGTATTTTTTTTTTCATATAATTTTAGTCAAAGTTCGCAATGTTTGACTTCTCGGGATGTGAGAATTGCATGTTTTTGGAACGGAGGGAGTAATAGTGAGCATATGTACGTGTAAGGCAAAATTTAGTAGTCAATTGTGACTTTGCTGGCACTGTATATCTTTTTTTAAAAACATCTGTACTGTATTGAGCATCAAGCCAAAAATAATAAATAGAGCACTGCAGGACAGTAAATTTGACAATGGGGTATGATAGTACAGGGTATAAAATATGTAGCAAAATTATGTAAATAGAACATGAAGATGGATCAGACTGGTGAAATAACAAATTCTAAGGGGAATGTTTTCAGCAATAAATATCAAATTCACATTGCAGGAAGCCACACTTTGGTACAACCGTTTAATCGCCAAAGTAATGATATTTTCTTTGACAGATTATGTATCACTCTGACCCTTTAATATGCAAAACAAATCATTATCTGAGTAGGTAGTCAATGTTTAGCTGAAAGCGCCACGTTTAAAAAGGAGAGCTTATGGCTTTCGTGGTACTACTGGATAACTTTTTTCTTGTGCAATTAGCAGTTGATGTGGAATCTATTTGGCTAATGAAAGCATAATTTTTCAATTGGAATGCTAAATTAGAAAGTTAGAAAATAAGTATCCAGTTATTGGACACATTGGAATCTAGATAAATGTTGAGAACAATGATAAGCAGAAAGTGGTTTTTTATTGAAGGAATGAATTTGTTTGTAGACCACATATTTCAAATGTCATCAATAGGAAGTCGTATACTTTGGTACATAGTTGATTTTTGTGTGAACTTAAATTGCAAAAGAAAAGATAAGAAACAAACCTGAACCTGAATCTGAACCTTCAGATGCAGCAGCAGCCTTCTTGATAGGGACTGTTGGCCGTGAGGCAGGAGAAGTATTTGAATCCACTGATCCACCATATGAGCTCATGGTTTGGATCCTATGATAAATGATGACAGAAACCAAATGTGATCAATAGGAAGTCTGGAAATGAGATGATCAGTCATGCAAAAGGTCTGCTGTAGCAGATAAGAACTGGTACACTGTTGATTTGAAATCTTCTGTGCATTTTGGATGCAGTACTAAATTACTGAAGGATTAAGTATATAACAAAAGCACAAATTCTGGACTTGAAAAAGCTACGAGCTACCAGACCACTGGTAGTTGCCGATACGCATGCACTTATTCGTAGCTTTTTACCGCAAAATAACTATTTGCAAGGGGACCTGAGTTAACCCTTTTTGTAAATAAAATAAAAATAGTAAGTCGCTATGGTTCGGTATTATTGTCTGATATTCTGGCACTTCATGGCAATGCCCATTTAGCAGGGAATGAAATAATATTCCATTGCATTGATGGTTTACTTTTTTTGAAAAAAACTAAACTGGGACCTATGAAATATCAATGCAAGTTTGAAATAAAGGAACGGATGTGGTTGTTTTATCATTATACTCAGAAGTTGCAAGGAGACATATCCTTTTCAGTATATTTTAGCAAGCCATATAATTTTCTGTTGCCATTGGTAATTATGAGCAGAGAACAAAATTGTCATAGTGCAGTTAACACCAATGCAAAATCCAGAGATGGGAATGAAGCACAACAATCCGAGAATGGAATGGTGTGCCTTACAGACCAAAGTGAACTCACCAGATCATGATGCCCCCGTGATCTTAAGCTAACTGATGTAGTCACCGGATGAGCAGGCAGAGGTAAAATCCAGTTCATCTTACATCCAATGGACCAAATCAGTAGGGGGTAAATCTCTTATACACAAATCAAGGCACCGAATCACTGAACGAATAAATGAAATCGAGGTCAGAATAGAGCAGTCAAGCAACGTAGTTGGATGGGAAAATGGAGATGGAGGCAGTCTGGGTCGCCAGCTCGTGAGTCGCTGAGCGCCGAGGCAGAGTTGCGGAGATGCCGGCGACGCCAAGTTGCTGTCACCTGTCGCTGACGCGCTGAGCGCTCAGGGCTCCCTGTTCCAGTGGCTGGATGAAGGCGCAAGGCATGGCCAAGAACCCGACAAAGTAGAGGACGCCGACGGAAACTTCGAAAGGCGAGGGGAGGGGGCCGGTGCACCCTGTGTAGCCTGATCCATCGCCGTGGAGGCCGGTGGTGGCGGGATCTGCCTCCGCCGGCGCTGTGGGCAAGGGGCACCGCGACCCGCATGCTTGGGAGGGAGAGATGGGCGGACTTGGGACGCGGCCGCCTTGGCGCCCCTAAGCTGAGCGACGGAGCGCGTTCGCCCCAAGCAGCACAGCGCCGAGGCAGGCGGCGAGCACGGCGAGGGCGAGGAGGAGCCAGCGAAGCGCCGCGCCGAGGAAGGAGGCAAGGGCGAGGACGAGCCGGCAAAGCGCCGCGCCAAGGAAGGAGGCGAGGACGGTGAGGGCCACGAGGAGCCAGGATGGCGCTTCTGTTTCAAGCACGCGGGGCGAATGCGGAGCTGGGCGTCATGCGCGGGCGGGAGCGAGGGAAGCATCTGCGGTTGTACGGGCTGGAAGGGAAGGAGCTTTGCGTCATGCGCGGGCGGCGGAGGCGAGGTGGGCGTCGTGGGCAGCGGTGGTTCCGCGGGCGCAAGCGCCAGGCGGTGGATTAGCGCGCGATAGATTAACGCGGGGCAGGGCGATTAGCGAGACTAAGGCCTGTTTGTTTCACTAGACTAAACTTTGGGACTAAACTTTTTTAGACTTTTTTGGTCTCTAAACTTCCAAACACCCTTTACTTTTGGAGGTCTTCAACTTTAGTAAGCTTTAGTCACAAAAGTTAGGTTAAAAAGAGAAAAAAAAGGTCAGTTTTCCACCCTACCCCTCCATTACTTTCATTGGTCCCCACACCCTACACCAAACAGCAGCATGCAGCAGCACGCGCGCGCTGTGCGCAGCACCGAGCAGGCAGCAGGGCAAATCTGTCTTTTTTAGGCACCATTAATTACGTTTAGTTCTATTTAGTCCATGCAAACAAACAGGGCTTGACTAAACTTTAGGGACTAAACTTTAGGGACTAGAGGAAACAAATAGGCTCTAAGACGATATCATTTGCTTCTTTTTAGTAGTAGGATTTGTATTTTAGTCCGTTGATTTTAAGTGGACCAAGCCGATTTCAGCAGTTCAATGTAAGAGTATCTCCAAGAGCCTTTTTAGCTTATGAAGTTCGATAGTGTAAATTTGAGAAGTGCTGCCCGGAAAAACTACCTTTTTAAAGTTTCAAAAAAAAAAAAAAACTACCTTTTTAGCTTAGGAAGAAGAGGCAGAAATCAGTGGTGAAAACGAGTCCATGCATGCATTGCAACTACGTCTCAGTCACAGGCATAAATCAATGAGTCAAGAGACAGAAATAAGTGGCGGGGCGTACATATCTAAAAGGTGCAGTTTTAAGTTTAGGGCCTGCTTGGTTACCTTCCGAAATTTGCCATGCCACAAATTTGGCAAACCAAAACTTAGACAAAAAAGTTGTCAAATTTTGGCAATCCAAATATAAAAAGTTAGCAAATTTTGATAGCCAACCAAATTTCAGCCAAAACCATAGCTTGCTAAATCTTTGGTATGGCAAAATTTGAAAGCCAACCAATCAGGCTCTTAGTTGACACCAAAGGATCATATATGGAAATTGATTTGGGAGCGTACATTAGACAAAACCACATTCGGGAACAAACATTTGGCCGAAGAATTGATTCGGTGGGTGTGGCTATGTATGAACACCGTGCGGTTCGGGAAAGCGTATTTGCTAGTGCCATTCGACATTGCCCTCAATTAGTCTGGGAGCAAACGCAATTTCTGAGTTCCCATAACACACCCGAGCTTCCCTGCAAACGCAACTAGTGTAACACTGCGTTGCGTGAGCCAGCATCTTTGTAAATTGAACCGTCGTCCGGTGTAACGAACTGCCCTGGACTGTGACAAGTGAAGTCAAGAACAACATCAGACAAAGCACGCACGACCACATTAGTAGATGAGATGAGATGAAACTAGCCTAAACTCGCAACGCACATCTGAGCATTACTAGGTACATACATGCCAGGTACACACTACCCTACTACAGCTGAACACAAACTGAAGTCTGCCTAAAAACTACGGGAACGTCGCCAACATGTGACATGCTTCCACATGTTGTGATATGAAGCGAGCTCACAGGATGACAGCAGCCATGAACCCCCCGTATAGTATCATGAATCTAACAGACGGTGCCCGCGTGCAGGCGGCGCGCCAGGTGCACGAGGTGCCAGGTGAGGGACACGAGGGACAGCACGTTGCACAGGGACGAGTAGCCGTTGAGCTGCTTCAGCCGCCGGCTCAGCATCACCGCCCTGCTCTTGGACATCTCGGCGTCGCCGCCTGTTGCCTTCGCCGGCGTCGTCGGCGCTTGCTGGCTTGCCGGTCTCCGCCGTGCCCGTGCGCGCCGCGGCCGCCGCCGTGGGGACGGTGGTGGTGGTGGCTCCGGCGGTCGGGGTGGCCACGGTCACCACCGGCGGGTCCACCACGTCGTCCACCATGTCACGCCCCCGGCCTTCTTCCTTCTCCACTTTCATCCTCTCAAACATCACCTGCAGCAGTGCAAGCATATAAATTCATAAATAAAGATTCACAGTACGAAATCCAGAAGCAAAAATCCGGTGAGAAATCGCGATTGTACTTTGGTGGCTTTCGGCTCGAGCAGCAGCATGTTGGCGAGGACGAGCCCGAGCGCGGCGAGCAGGTTGAGGCTCTGCGCGCGCGACGCCAGGGACCCGCGCTCGCGCCCCCAGCAGGTGCGCGGCGAGCGCCAGGCCGACGCCGTACGCCATGGCGCGGAAGTACACCGGGAACAGCTTGCTCTGCAGCATGCCCAGCTGCTGCCGCGGCAGCGCCGCCGCCAGCACGTGGCTGGACACGAACGTGACCCACACGCAGGCGCCGTAGGCGGTGGCGAAGCCCAGCAGGTGCATCACGGCCGTCGCGGTGCGCGCGGCCTCCCGGGGCGCGCCGACGAGGAGGTAGGACGCCGCGTCGGCCGCCACGCCGCGCGCGCGCCGCGCGATGTCCGTCAGGTTCTTGCCCACCTCGGCGGCCTTGGCGCTTGGCTTCCGCCTCGGCCTCCGCGGCCCTGTCCGCCGCGCGCTCAGTCGCGTCCTCCGCGCGCTCCTCGGCTCTCTGCGCCATGTCGGAGACGCTGTCCCTGGCGTGCCTGGCCGCGCCGGCCACCCTCTCCTTGGCGGCCTTCGCCGCTTCCGCTGCGCCGCGCTGGATGTCCGACGCCTTCTCCTTCGCTCTGCCGGCGGCGTCGGAGACCTTCTCCGTGGCGCTCTTCGCGGTCTCCTTCCCCTGACGCGCGGCGCCGGACGCCTTGTCCTTGGCGCTCCTCACGGCCTCCTTCCTCGCGGCGTCCGCCGCCCTGTCCTTGGCGCTCTCCACCGTCTCCTTACCCTTCCGCGCGGCGTCGGACGCCATGTTCTCGGCGCTGTCCTTGGCGTCTGAGGCCGCCTCCATGGCGCCCCTCGCGGCGTCCTCCGCGCCGTGCTCGGCGCGGGACGCCGCGTCCTTGGCTCCCTCCTCCACTCTCCTGCCGGCGCCGCAGAGCCGGTCCTTGCATCGCTTGACCGCGCCGAGGACACCGCCCTTGGCGCTCTCCTTGGCGTCGGACAGCCTCTCCTTGCCCTCCTCCGCCGCGGCAGCCACCTTGCCGGCCGCGTCGGAGACCACGCCCCCTGGCGGTCTCGTCGAGCACCCCGCCGTCGCCGGCCTCGACGCCGTCGAGAGCGTCCGGGGGCAGGACGCGCGTCTTCTTGACCTTGACGCTGCCGCCGTCCTCCGTCGACAGCGGGAGCTCACGCTCGTACTCCACGATCACCACGCGGCGCCCCTCCCGGACGACGTGGTCGCCGTGGTGCGGGGCCGCGGGCGGCGGCGGCGCCGGGGACCAGACCCCCGCGGCCGCCAGAGTGGAGACGACGAGCCCGATGGCCACGACGTTCATCATGGCGGCGACGTGTCGGTGTCGCATCTGGTGAGCACGCATGAGCTAGTTCGTAGCACTTAGTGAGCTATCTTGTGAAGCTGTGAGTACACTCTCTTCACTGTAGTGTGTGCTCCGGCGAGGCAAAACCGCTTAAAATCGCCGCCGCCGATAGTTGTAGAAGATACCCCAGGTGTAGCCGTGGTGTGTGCCTTTTTACACGTGGGACGACGGCGAGGCTGCGATGGGGCCACGTATGGCATGGCGACGAGCCCAGGAGCGACACGCGTGCGAGCACGCGGCTGCGCCTGGTGTGGTTTGGGTTCTCGCGCGCCTGGGGGCTTGGGGCCTCGGGGGTCGGCTGTTCAAAAGCGGTGGCCGGCGGGGACGTGTCTGTGTCGCATTTGGTGCGCAGGAGACAAAAAAAAAAAGCAAGAGTGGCCCAGGAAAAACCGGCCCGATCGTATGGGCCGTCTTTATCAGCCCGACTGCTCGACCCGGTGGTAAACAAAAGGAAAGTCCACCTATTCCTCTTAGAGGCCCAGTTGCTTTCCGGCCTTGCACCGCGGCTGTTCGCGTGGCCCCGCCGCACCGGGTCCGTACGCAAAAACCCTACTCGGCCTGGCGCATCGCTTCGCTCCCGGTCACCGCCGCAGCCGGAGGAGATGGAGGACATCGAGGACGTGCTTGGTCCGGCCGGTCTCTCTGGCGGCGGAGCGCCTCCGGGGCTCCGCCTCCCGCTGGCCGCCGTCGCGGTCAAGCCCAAGCGCCGGTTGTCCAGGGTCGCGCAGGCGCCGCCTCAGCCCGAGGCTCGGATCCCCGGCACGCAGGTAACGCTATCTCTTGCTGGCTCTGGCTTCTTAGAGATGCTCCGTCTGTGCTAGTGTGATCTGATGTTCGCACCGCTTCTCGTGCGTTCTGTGCCGCAGACGATTTACGTCAAGACTTTCGGGTGCTCACATAACCAGGCAAGCTTCCCTCCTCACTAGTTTCTGCTTATAATACCTTTTTATTATGCGAGCTTCCAAGTATGAAAGACTGCATAATTTCCGTGTTGGTGTCTGATTCGACAGCCTAGTGTGGTTTTGCTCTGCGGTGACTGTTAACATATCTTCCTTTACCTGCTCCGCAGAGTGACAGTGAATACATGTCTGGTCAGCTCTCTGCATTTGGATATGCAATCACTGAAGAGCCCGAAGGAGCAGATTTGTGGCTAATTAACACGTATGGTCCATTTCTTTTGTTTGCTTATTGCTCATTGAATGCTAGATGTATACATGAAATGAATTTAAAACTGTATGGTTATGGATTCGCAGCATTGAACACCTCCTGTTTTCTTGTCCTTTACTGTTCAGTGGACTGTACTGTCTAAGTGGCTAGTTAGGTACTTTAGTTGATTTCCAATTTTCCATTTGTGATGGCTGAGTCAGTGATGTTTAGGTAGACGGCATAATTTTATTGCAAAACCCAACTCAAAGAAAGAAAGATTAATATGTATATATGTGGCTCAACATTGACTTGTTCTATTCCAGATGCACAGTGAAAAATCCAAGTCAATCTGCAATGTCAACCCTCATAACTAAATGCAAGAATGCAAACAAGCCACTAGTAGTGGCTGGATGTGTACCCCAAGGAAGCCAGGGCCTCAAGGAGCTTGAAGGTATTAGTATAATTGGAGTGCAACAGATAGACCGAGTTGTTGAAGTGGTTGAGGAAACTTTAAAGGGCCATGAGGTTCGGCTGTTGAGTCGGAAAACATTGCCTTCACTTGATTTACCTAAGGTACAAGTTGTACCTCTGCGTATTATCTTAAGCACAATACTTGTGTCTTGCAAGTATTATGAGCACGTGTGTACAATTTTCTTGTTTATTGTTTGAATTGATGTGCTGATTACAGTAGCTTTTTGCAGTTTTATGTTTATAAAAATATAGTAGTGTTTTGTAGTTAACGATCCTGTAACTTTATTTCTGACTCGGTAAAACTATACTTACAGGTAAGAAAGAACAAGTTTATCGAGATTCTTCCTATTAATGTGGGATGTTTAGGCGCCTGCACATACTGCAAGACAAAGCATGCTCGTGGTCATTTAGGAAGCTATACTATTGACAGCTTGGTAAGTATATTCAGAATGTGTCTATTGTGGAGCAATGCTGCTGCTGCATCAAAGTCCAAGTAAATCATTTGATCTTCAATCTGTTACAGGTGGATCGTGTGAAAACTGTTGTCTCCGAAGGTGTCCGGGAGATCTGGTTGAGCAGCGAGGATACTGGTGCTTATGGTAATCTCGATGTCCAGTTCTTTCTGGGTCTTATAATAATAGATACATGTGGTTATTGCATGGTAATTTACTTCTTCTGGCTTGCAAAATTTTCAGGACGGGATATCGGTACAAATCTTCCAAATTTGTTAAATGCGATCGTTGCGGAGCTTCCTGTTGACCAAAGCACAATGCTCCGCATAGGCATGACAAATCCTCCCTTCATACTAGAGCATTTGAAGGAGATAGCTGCTGTTTTGCGTCATCCCTGCGTTTACTCTTTCCTCCATGTTCCTGTGCAATCTGGAAGCGATTCTGTTTTAACGGTATAGTTTTACTTAAACTCTTGTTCTGAAAAGCTTTTTAGCAGCAAACATACAACATGAATATTCTTTATTTCTAACTTACATCCAATGTCCTCACCTGACTCTGTATGATTGCACATCCCAGGCAATGAATCGTGAATACAGTGTTGGTGAGTTCAGAAAGGTAGTTGACACTTTGTGTGAGCTTGTCCCTGGAATGCAAATTGCTACAGATATCATCTGTGGATTTCCTGGTATGCTAAGCAAGTTCTCAGTTTAGCAATTCGCTCTTGGTTATTATTTATCAGTACATCTGATGATATTTTATTAATGGAATGCCACAAAAGATGTTGCTGCTAATAGTTTGCACTGAACTGACATCCGATTTTCAGGTGAGACTGATGAAGATTTCTCTGAGACTGTTAACCTCGTAAAGGAATATCAATTCCCTCAAGTCCACATTTCACAGTTTTACCCCAGACCAGGTAAATTGTTCTTTCGCAAGCCACAATGTTCTGTAAAACTACATCTTAATTGTCGATATTCTTTTCCTACATGTACATCTACAACGTGATTTTTGTAGGGACGCCTGCTGCTAGGATGAAGAAGGTACCAAGCAATGAAGTGAAAAAGCGGAGTCGTGAACTGACTTCAGTTTTCGAATCATTTTCACCATACCTAGGAATGGAAGGAAAAATAGAGAGGATCTGGATCACGGAGATTGCAACTGATGGTGTTCACTTGGTAAGTGCATACGATTTCTTGTCACTGGTCTTTTTGTTCATGCCTGATGCAAAGCTTACCCTGAATTGATCTTTTCCTGCACAGGTTGGACATACCAAGGGATATATCCAGGTGCTGGTAATTGCTCCTGATAGCTTGTTAGGAACATCAGCAAATGTGAAAATCAAATCTGTTGGACGATGGTCTGTCTTTGGTGATGTGATAGAAGGATCTGTTGTGGTAGGAGAAGCACCGAAGCAAACTAGTGCCAAACCGCAGAAAGAACAGAGACAGAATCAGGTGGAGGAAGCCGGCTGTTGTGCCTCTGATTCTTGTGGCACCTGTGCATGCTCCAATGAGGCACAACAGTGCAGTCCAGAACGATGTGAAGACACATCTCATACCCTGCAGACCAGTGGTGATGTTACTCGTCAGGAGGCACTCCAGCCTACTACGCTTGTGAGGAGAAGCGTAGAGGGGACTACAAAAGAAAGTCAAAGCAGTGCAGCAGATTCGCGAGGAAAGAAACAGCAGGTGAAAGTAGTAACTAGGAGAGGGGTAAATGTTGACATGATTTTGTGGTGCAGTTTGGCCGTTAGCTTCGCTGTAACTGTAGCCCTGCTTGTACTCCTTACCAGCAAGATTTCATCGACAGGCGGTGTTTGTAACTTGTAGTGATTGTTCCTGAGTCGCTGATCAATTTTGGTGGTTTGTTTACTCGATCTGTCTGTATGTCTTCGCAAAATTGTGCCAAAATACAAATATACATGGTTGCAAACTAGTTTTCTCATAATGAAAGTGAAGAACGTGATCTTATTTGCTATTGTGTTCGGAATAATTTGATTGTCCACAGCTGATACCCAAGGCTTAGACTTGGACTGTCTCACTCATCAGGCAAAGATAACCGAAAAATAGGAAAAGTGAGCAGCTACCAAACAAACAGGACAGAAGCACAAAAAAGCTAAAAAAAAAAACAAATAGGCTGAAGCACAAAAAAACTGAAACAACAAACAGGCTGAAGCATAAAAAAAACTGAAAAAGGAAAATGCTAAAGTTTTATTTTTTTCTCTTTTCATTTCTTTTTTATTATTTTTTGTTTATACTTATTCTTTTCCTTTTCTTTTCTTTTTTCAGTTTTCTATGTTTTTTTCATTCTTATTTTTTCTTCATTTAAATTTTGTCCTTATTTAAGTTATTTTTTAATTTTTCTATATATTTATCATTTTTAATCATGTTTTATGTGTACTTTTCTTATTTGTTGTTTTTCCTCTAATTAATTTTTTACTTTCTTTTAATTTCCTATATATATGTGTGATGTTCAAGTAGTATATATTTAATGTTCAAGTGTTATATTTTGTCACGTCGATAGTATTAGATATGGTGTTTATGTAGTATACATGTGATATTCATGTAGTATAATGTGTTGTTTTTTGGATATTTTTTATGTTCGCTTAGTATACCTATGGTATTATATGATGTATTTAGTGTCCACGTAATGTTCTTTGATGTTTTTTTTTGTGATGTTCACTTAGTATACCTATGGTGTTCTATGATGTATTTAATGTTCACCCAATATGGAGGCGATGTTCTACAATGTGTTTAACGATGCTTTATGATGTATTTAGTAATGTTCACTTAGTATACTTGATATTCTACAATATATTTTAGAATGTTGAAAGTGTCCATGTGGTGTACTTTTAAATATTTCTTTATTATGTGCTTTTATAAAAAAATTCCTTATTCTTTGTTCTAGATTTATCATTTTTTTATTTATGTTATGTTATGTTATTTACTATTTTTGTGTGTTTCATTATGTATATTACAATAGCGGTTACATGACATGTAACTAGAATATTGTTCTTCTAAACCAAGGACATTCTTCCTACGAAGACAGAACATTATTCTCTAAATCTAGAACATTGTCCTTGCTCAAAGAAATTTTCCATCTTTATTAGATAAATGTTCGTTAATAAAATTTTATCAACTATATCTATGTGGGATCTTTTTTGAAAGATTTATTATGAGCAACATGATGGTATTCTAAATTTAGTTTGAATATTTATGGTTTAGTAGTTATGAATTTTTAAGTTAGTAGAAAGTCACTGCATGCGAATTAGAGCAATGGTGCCCATGCAATCAAGCGTCTGGAGGATGGATGAGTCTAGGCAGGAAACAACGAGCGTATGAAAATCAGCCATAGGGCGTCCCTAATAGCTGGCTATTTAGCTAGCTAGATGTGACGTGGTAGAGAAAAAAAATAGAAACACAAGCAATAAGCAAATAATTAATTTATTTCATATAGCCCAAAAATATGAGACAGATATATAGATTGCGCACGTGCGCCAATATACACACACACATAAGTGGATTTACACAGTAAACATATAATATGATATACTTTGGTATAAAGTTCTTACGGTAGCTTTTAGATCTTTGTATTTCTATAATTAAAATAAATTATATAGTAAAAATTTGTAAAGTAATATTCACATGTACATTTACTCATGTGGAGTCCAACAAAATTAAATTTTCTATTTTAGAATTTTTCTATGATTTATTATAATTTTTTAAAAATTCAGCTAAAATAAATAGAAAAGGCAAATCTATTGTTACTATAGCAAAACCATATTTATTATACTAAAACCACTATTGAAAACCACTTAAAGATATAATATAAACGGTCTTAAAAGTCGAGGGATGCCGTAACTAGCATGTTAGGATGCACTTAGGGCATGTTTAGTTTATTTAGAAAGGCACGCAGGCTCGTGACCGCATGTAAACCCACCGTGGCCAGGCTCACCAAGTGTTAAGGGCTTGTGATTGGTTGGGGCGGGATGCTAATTCTGTTCTGGATGCAGCGCTCAAAAGCACTTTTTTGTGCCTGCAATGCTTCCCCATGCGCACGCTTCCACTGCGCGAGACAGGGACAAGCAAAATCTACATACCTAGCAAGCCTGGATGAGGGAAGCCTCCTGCATGCCGCAGACCAGGCTGGACTCTTCATTCAGCCAACCAATCAAGGATGCATTGCATTCGACGGGACTGGTCTGGCTATATGCAGCCAACCAAATGTGCTCTTAACAACCGGGAAAAAACTTACTTTAGCTCCCTCAACTTTCACGAAGTCTACATGTTGTTTCTGAACTCTAAAACTAGGTAAAATACATCCATCAACTTTTAAAACCGTTCATATTACATCCTCAGTGGTTTTCAAAAGTGGTTTTGGTATAGTAAATATGGTATGGTTTTGTCTTTTCTATTTATTTTGGCTGAATTTTAGAAAAATTATAATAAATCATAAAAAAATTATAAAATGAAAAAATCTAATTTTATTGAACTCCACATGAATAGATCTACATGGTGAATATATAATATGGTATACTTTACAAATTTTTTACTATATAATTTATTTTAATTATAAATACATAGATCTAAAAGCTACAGTAAAAAATTTTTACTAAAATATATCATATTATATATTTACTGTGTAAATCTACTTATGTAGAATCAAATAGAATTGATTTTTTTTATTTTATGATTTTTATGTGATTTACTATAATTTTTTAAAGATTTAGCTGAAATAAATAAAAAAAAATATATAAAACCATTATGACTGTAACAAAACCATCATAAAAAACCGGTGAGAGATGTAATATAAATATAAATGGTTTTAAAAGTTAAAAGATGTGTTTTGTCTGATTCTAGAGTTTAGGGATAATACAACTTTTGCAAACGTTGAGGACAATGTTTTTTTTTCCTTAGCAGCGGCACCACCCCCACCCCCACCCCCCCCCACAACACCCCCGCGGGCCACATCAGCAGCCGTGAAGTTTACGGATCTCGAGCGCCAGCCCACTGGAGTCCGTGAATCGTGACCGGGCCGGTCGCGTCGTTCCGTTCGGCTGCTGCTCCAGGCCACACTGGCCAGTGGCCACTTCCCCACTGGCCGAACAGAAGGGCGCCCCCGCGTAGACGAGGATTTGAAATTTGAATGCGATCCGGAGGCGGGAAGGGACACGAACGCGTAGGTGTGTGTATGTATTTCGTCGGGGTGACGCAGTTGAACCACGGCCACCGCCACAGCTTGCGGAGCTCCCTAATGCACTGGACGGACGGACGGACAGACAGACAGACAGAGAAGAGAAAGAGAGGGAGCCGCGCGTAGCCTGTTGGATCGAGCAGGAACGACAACGCATGCTGGAAGTCACCTGGGGGTGCGCCCGTGAGGCAAAACAGGAAAGCTCATCGCCGGCCACTCTGGTGGTGGCGAACTCGGTACGTGGTTAGGATGCACTGGGGCGAGCCCGGGGTGACTGGGTGAGGGAAAGTCCAGGCATGGTGCGAAAGTGACGGAGGCCGTGCAAACGGCGAGCTGGTGACCAGAGCTGCCGCAACCACGGCAGAGATCGAACCTGCTGGACCGAGGGAATGGATCACGGTCAGAGGCAGAGGTGAAGCAGAACGTCAGACGGTCGGCAACGAGCGAGAAGCGGAGGCTTGCCGACTCGACCGCATGCACCGCAGTGCTTGGGCCAGCAAGCCGGCGACGTTCCAAAGGCGAGCGGAGTCGGGACACGGACACCAGCACGGAGCCTGCCCAGGGTAGTCTGGACTCTGGAGAGTGAGAAAACGGAAGGAGGCATTGGCTGAGGAACCTAAGAGCTCCCCATCCCCGGGCCAGCCCACAGACCATAGTGGCAGAGGAGAGCATAGTACTGAACTAACGGATGCCACACTGGACGTGGAGGGCAGCCAAGAGACACGGTGGAGTGGGGACCGCAGGGGAAGGAGGCCTGTCTGTCTATCCCCATGAACTCGAGGAGGTTGGGGATCGCCATCGCCGCCGGCGACCTCGAGCCTTGCGACCCCGAGCCCGTCCGCGAAGGAGAACCCGGCACTAGCTAACAAGGAGCCCTGGGGGCAGGCGTACGGTAAGGTACGGTGCTGACCGAGCGCTCAACTCGTCTTCCGCTGGCTGGCAATCCACCGCTCTGTGATCGCCAACAGAGCATGAAGTTGAAGCACCTTCCCGGGATAATCATAATCAGAGACCGGCCTGTCGCGAGAGCCCGCCGAGGCTGCCGCTCAGCACGCTTGCCGATAACTTTAACACAGCCCTCGGCGTCAGGTTCATGCACCGGAGCCGCCACACTTGGAGCTCAACGGCTGCCAAGGTACATGGTCAGTAATTCAGTATACCGCCGTCCCGATACAATTGGAGCTTCTCTGCTTTTTCCCAATTCCCAGTTATATAAAAGAAAAGGTTACCCCGGGTTTTGCAGAAAGCTAATTGAATTAGTCTTTACAAATGCTTGGCATACCGGATACCAGTTTAGAGTGAAGTGACAACCTGCATGGTGTACCATTTAGGCCTTGTTTAGATGAAAAGTGTTGAAAAAAGTTGCAACTGTAGCATTTCGTTTGTATTTGGTAAATATTGTCCAATCGTGGTCCAACTAGGATTAAAAGATTCGTCTCGTGATTTACAACAAAACTGTGTAATTAGTTATTTTTTCACTAACATTTAATGCTCCATATATACGGGTAGAAATTGATGTGATGGAGAGAGAGTAGAAAAATTTGCAACTTTCAGTGAAACTTGCATGGAACTAAACAAGGCCTTAGGTTCATAAATGAGAAAAAAAAAGCCAAGTTGGCATGCCACGTAAGCAAAAAAACTTAGGGTAGCATTCAACAAGACAATCTTTCAAAATTTTCCCTTGTTTCCCTTCACCTTCCTCACTTGCTGTCCAACATGTTGGTAGTGCTTGTGACCGTCACCACCAACTCTGTAACAAAAGAGAGAGAGAGATTTTTCCATATCAAATACATATGTATGTATTGAATTGCTATTTAGTTTGAATCTTATTTCGTGAGATCTAAAGTCCCCACTTGATGAAATAAGTGTTGGTTTAGTTTAAACATGAGCCAAGTCAGTTGATGTAAATAATACTATATATAGATAATAATTGGCAACAAAATATTGAGCAGACAGCAATCAAAAGAAACACATCAAAATAGGGTAGCAAACAAAACAAGTTATTTGTATTTATTTCTTTAAAAAATACACTGAATGGCCATGCACATGAATCTGATAATGTCTAATTAGACATAGTACTTCACTGAACTTCAGTGCCAAGTTCAGGTGTGAGCACAACAAAGAAACAGGGCTCATCCCGATTATCCATACAGTACATGTGAGCTGATAAAAAGAAATAAACTGCAGGGTAACTGAACTAGCTGGTGATCTAAATTATTAAGATAATTCTATATCGGCCTTCGATCCCTTCGATTCCCTCAAAACCATAGACGATTCTAATAATCTATATGAAGAAGGATAGGAGCTTTTCATGCTGAAAAATAAAGAAAGACAGGAAGCAAAGTATATCTACTAACCTCACCTTCATGGCCCTCTTCCTCTTCCTCTTCCTCTTCCTCTTCCCCCTCGTACCGGCACGGGCATGGCTCCTCTTCCTCTCCCCCCTCCTTGAATTGGCACCGCTCCTCTTCCTCTTCCCCTTCCCTGTACCTGCATGGGCACGGCTCCTCTTCCTCTTCCCCCTCCTCCTTGTACCGGCGCTGCTCCTCTTCCTCTTCCCTGTACCTGTGCTGCTCCTATTTCTTGTCCTACTAGGAATGTAGGATCGGTCACATTGATGGCAGCATGCTGGCCACGAAGTTCCAGAAGATCATTGTCGTCAATGACATATCCAGGATTCAAGCAGCAGATCCTCAGCTCACCCCTTCGCCCGATTAGGTGATCAACTTTTGTCAATCCTTGTGTTGTGTACTCACCTTTGTCTGGCAAATCACTATCCAGTGTTAAGCCTATTCCACTCTTCCTCCTTTCTAGAACCTCGCTAGAAAAAGTTCCCCATGAATGTATGAGACTCCATAGCCTTTCCGAAAGCATAGCTTCTGCATTCACCTCAAACGATCGGATCACTTCACGACAGATAGTCTTGAATCTTAGTGCCTCACAGAAGACAACTATAGCAGTAGCCATTGCCACAGTAAGAGAGTCTTGCAGATCGTCAATGAGATCCCTTACCCTTCTGATGCCAGATCCATCCGTCACAATTCTCACACGGGTTTCAAACCTCTCCAGGGTGTAGTACATATTCACCATCCCTTGCAGCCCAGGACACTTCCTGGAGAATTCATAGTTAGACAATTGATAGACAAGTACTGTAACATATAACCAAAAAATAAAATGAACAAGTATCAGATAGATTCTTACCCATGTCCTGTGTGACTTGAGTTAATGCCCATCTTTACAGGGTTGAGAAATGCTGGAACCTGCTCGTACAAATCATTGAATACAAATAGTGTGCCCCATATCTCTTCATTGTTGATCACATATCCACGACGGAAGCCAACTAGATACCAATCAGTATCTCGAACAAACAACTCTATCATCCTACTTCGGTCATCTGGACACAAAACTCTGATGCGATGATGGCTAATTCCAGTTAGAGGGTTTTCCATTGGAAGGACAGGAATGGTTCCCCTGATCACTGCAGGAGCTATCGCACAAGCTCGATTCAGCCGTACTGTGTCTGCATTACGTAGATCCCTGACAGCGTGGTTGATGTCAAAGATCAGCATGGGGACGTCCTACACAACAGAAATTAGGAAAACAAGTGTGTTACAGGTCATGCTACTAACAGGAGAACAGCTAGACAAAAATCCATAGTCTGGACCAACACATATACAAATGAAAATTGCCAGAGGTCAGAACCATGCTTTCAGAGCTCTTACTACATTCCTTCGCCCCTGTTACACTGACGGGGTGCTTGAGCACTATTTCGCAGCTAGACATACCTCGATGTTGAACTGCAGTGGTGCAAACATATTCGTGATTGGTGGATACTCTGTTGCTGCTGCCATGACTGAGATGCAGGCAGCAACGACACAGGCAGATAATGCAGGCAGTGGAGCTCAGGGACCCCGACGCAGAAGCTACTCTCAATCTGCAAAACGAATTTATCACCAATTTTGCCAGCCGACTAGCTAGGATGAACGAAAATTGAAAAAATAAACGATTTTTTTTCATTTTTATACCTAAGAGGAAGGGAGGTGATGGACGGGTATCCAAGAAAGCTTCCTTCTTGCAGGTCACAGAACCCATGGGACGGACAGGGGAGAAGAAAAAACCATTTTTTTTTTCGGGGGAAGGTGGCGATGGCCGGAAGCGGCAATGGAGGAAAGGCGGCTTCTTGGTTTCTTAGTATGCGAAACGAGGCGCGAACAAGGGCTTGTTCTCAGCTGCGCGATACGAGGGACAGACGAAGAAGGTGCGGCGATGGGAATGAGGGGCGGAGGGCGGTACGGGAGTGATGGCGCAGGGCGGAGTGCGGCGAGCCGGCGTCCTGGGGTGTTGTAGTTGTGCCGCGCAGCCAAAGGACCGGGGGAGTGGAGTGGGGAGTAGAACGGGGTACTGGGTTCGGCAAATGGAGGTGGGAGGGAGGGCGATGGGGGCGAGGGGGGAGGGCGGTGGGGAGTGATGGGCGGAGGGCGGAGGGCGGCGAACCGGCGTATTGGGGTTTTGCGGTGTGCAACGTTGTCCAATGGACGGGAGGGAGTGGAGTGGGGAAGAGAACGGAGTTGGGTTCGCCGAATGGAGGTGGGGGGAGGGCCGGAGGGAAGAAGTGGTTTCCATAACGAGTTTCATTAGTGCACTAATTAGGAGGTCGAGTGGGATTAGTGCAACTTACGAGGCAGAGGGAAGATGTGTGTGTTTTTTCAAAACGGATTGTAGGGGCAGTTTCGGATTTAACGGCTCTTAAAAAACATATAGAGGAGGTTGGGATTATAAGCCCCGCCCATACAAATCTAATTTGTATTTATAGATGGCTTTAGAGGTGGCTAGGAAACCATAATTATTTGGTAGAGAGGGAAAAATTTGTTGCTGGACATTCAAAGTGTGCTCTTTTGCTGGGAGACACTAAATTTTTTTGGATAGAAAACACTTTGGACTATTTTAATTTTGCCAGAGAACATCGTACCCATTAAAATATTAATTCATGGTATTAGAGGAGAGAGAAGAATGGTGAAAGGTCCTTTTTGCCCCTGCCTCTTTCTTCTTCCCCTTTCCCTTTCTTTTTTTTTCTTCTTATGGCCGCGCCGTGCCGCTGCGTTGGCCACTCGTCGTCGCGCTCCGCACCCTGGCCGTGCCGCTGCGCTGGCTGCTGGCCGCGCCACTCTGCCCAAGCGGGTCAGGCGCGGCCGTTGCCCGGCCGCTGTGCTAGTTGCTGGCCACGCCCGCTCTGCACGAGCCGTGTCGTGGTTGGCGCTGCTGGCCGCGTCGCTGCCCGTGCCGCTGCATTGGCCGCTTGCTGCCGCGTCGGCCTGGACAGAGCCAGTCAGAAGAAAAAAAAAAGAAAAAAAGAAAGAGAGAGGGAAAGAAGAAAGAGGCAAAGGCAAAAAGGACCTTTCACCACTCTTCTCTCTTCTCTAAAATCAGAAATTAATATTTTAATGGGCGCGGAGTCCTCTGGAAAAATTAAAATAGTCTGAAGTGTCTTTTAGTCAATTACGAAAATTTAAATATCTTCTAGCAAAAGAGTATCACTTTAAGTGTCCAGCAGCAAATTTTTCCTTTGTAGAGTCAGCTAGCCGATTCTCTTTAGTCGCTGCTACAAATTATTACAGTAAATAATAGTGGCTCTAGAACTCCTTCGCCATGGTGTAACCCAACAGGCGCACCAAAGATTGATCTCGTACAAAGCTGTCAGTTCGATATGTCTCCTGCATAAGATCCGACGTGCAAGTAAAAATCATGGAGAACATGCCACCAAAATCCTCGTACTAGGGGCACCTGCAAACTTAATGTCCCCTGCATAAGAGCACTCCCTCAAACTTACGCCTATGCAAAGTTTACATGCCGATTTCACAAAGCATACTCCCAATTTCTACAAATACCAAGCCCAACAGTCATGCATGGTCTTCTCGCCCAAGAGGCACCCAAAAATTTGCCTTCGTGTCAATTGGGAGGAAACCACTGTTGATTAGATCTCGTTCTATGATGAGATCCAAAACCGTCGCCAAATCCCAGTGGTCCTTGAACTTGATCGGCCTATTCCCCACTCACAATTCTTCTTATAAAGCCATGTTGTAAGGCTCTCTTTCCGTCAAGATTGCACGCCAAGTCTGACTAGCAAGTCTGTTCTACGATGCTCTTGTAAAATCTGAATTATGGAAATACCTGCCTTTGGATATTGTTAGGGCTCTCTATTTTTCACCGAAAAATAGCACTTCCTATAAAATATTGAGTTAGACTCTGGTGATCCCTTTTAAAAAAATTGCATAGATCTTAAAGCATTAAGATAATTAATAAAATTAATTTTGTTTTAGATCTAGACTGGGCCGTGGCCTATCGGTGTCCAACCAAGCCCAGCCCCTGCCCACATAGGTCCATCGGATCTAGACTCCATTTTCTCTTCGATCCGACACGGAGCTCCCAGCTCGGTCGATCTCGGTCGTGGCGGCCACGTGCGAACGATGGCGGTGGGTTGCAAGGACGAGGGGTGGAGGGATGATTGGCGAGCCTGAGAACAGCAACGGCACCGGCACCAGCATGGACGTAGCAACCTGCGACTACTGCTGGAAGCCTGGAAAGCTGCTCAGCGACTCCAGCCTGTCGAACGCGCAGGGCACGGCGCCGTTGACCTTTCGCTGTGCGAGGCGTCGAGCTCCTACAGGTTGTGCACTGTGGTGAGGGACTCCGGCAGTGGCCCGGTGAACGAGTCGTGGCTCAGGTCAAGCATCTGGAGGCTGGAGCTATGCGTAGGCGGCCAGCACCGACCCGGCTAGCCGGTTGCTCCCGACTAGAGCTGGGACTTGGCCGTGCCGGGCTAGGATGGCACGGCCTGCTCGTGCTTCATGCCTTGTTGAACTCAGTATCCTAGGCACGCTAGGTACGCCGGGCAGTCCGGCACGATAAAATTTTTCTTAGGCCCGAGCATAGTCCGTGGCCCAGCGGCCCGTCTTCGTGCCATGCCAGCCAAACACGGCCTTCACTATATTTTAGAAATGTTAAAAGATCAATTAAAAAAAGAAAATACAAAAAGACATCAAATTGGGGAACATATATGTTTTATTAATTTGATATCAGTACATTGCCTCATCAGAAACCTTACACCCCATTACAGGGCTCCCCAATAAGGAAAAGAGTACAATGTACAATTACAAAGATAACTACTACTCATTCTCGAGCTCGAGATCAGCCATCGCCTGTGCAATCTCTTGATCCTCAAGTTGATGCTGTTGTCGTGTGTCTGCTGCCTCCCAATCCTTCAGGCATGTGAGCGCCTCAACCATCTCAGGTGCAAAGGAAGATCTCCGTTCTTCAATTATCCTTCCAACCATGCTGAAGGTTGATTCCGAAGAGACGGTAGATACTGGAACTAGAAGAACATCACGTGCGAACTGAGAAAGAACAGGAAATTGACGTTCATTGTCCCTCCACCATCCAACCATCCAAGCAGGTCGACATCACCATCCTCCTCATGGAGCCGTGGATCATGGGTGACGTGATCCATTTCCATGTAGTGGTTGAGCTCTGCCTTGGGATTCCAAGATGATCTAGCCGTCTGTGATGAGGAAGAAGATGAGTCCTTGCTTTTTAATTAGCTTCTTCCACATGTTAGCTGTTGTAGTACTTTTGAGCTTCTCAGTTTGTGGTGCCTCTGACCTTGAACGAGTCTGATCAAACTTGTCCTGATACATACCAAAAACTCGAAATATCTCGGATTTAACATGTGAGTAAGCAGCTGAGTAATCAGGATCAAGTGCATCACCAATGAAACGGAAGGCAATATCTAAACCATCCAGCTTCTTGCGTGGATCAAACACGAGCAAAACAGTACAGATGTGGAATGGCATCAAAATATTTCTCATATTTTTCTTTCATTGCAGCAACAATCGGAGCTAGTGTTTGATCATTACTATTTTCTTCAAAAGTTTCAACAATTTTCATAAGCCATTCAATAAATAGAGGAGGGGTAGGATAATAAATACCAGACAATTGCATTGTGGCGTTGTAGAATGGTTCAAGAAAATCACGAAATCTTGTGACTACTTTCCAATCTGTGTTACTGAGCACAACACCAATATCTTAAGCATTAATAAAATTAGTAAAAATATTCTCATACCCTTCTACCTGCTTTAGCATATGGTATGTGGAGTTCCAGCTCACCTTCATGTCGAGGCCAAATTTTCTTGGTTTCTTACTTCTGACCTTGCAGTACTCTTTGAATTTGCTATATGCAAGTGGAGAAGTCGAAAGATAGCGAATAGAACTACGAATATTGCTCAAATATTGACTTACCTGTGACATACCTGCTTGCACTATGAGATTGATTATGTGACACACACATCTTTGATGGAGAACATATCCACCAATGTATCTCTGTATATATGGTTCTAGAGTGTTTATGGCTGTTGTATTGGCAGATGCATTGTCCAAGGTAATAGAAATAACTCTATCTGCTATCCCAAATTCCTGAATAACCTCCATAATTTGTGAGGCAAGGGCGTCTCCAGTATGGGACTCATCGATGCCCTTGAATCCTATAACTCTCTTGTTCAGCCTGTACTGCTTATCTATGTAATGGGCAACTACACTAAGATAAGATGTTCTCTGATGTGAAGACGTCCATATGTCTGATGTCAAAGCAATAGAAAAGGTTACAGCACTAAGACTCTGTCTTAGAGCATGTAACTTTCCATGGTAAAACTTAATTATATCTTTCTTAGTAGTTTTCCTAGATACATTAGAGTATTGTGGACAAAATGCACGCTGGATCATTCTTTCAAAAGCTGGACTCCCACCCATCCTAATGGGCAGATCTTCCACAGCTATATACCTTGCAATTTCCTGGCGAGCTAATTCAGAATCATAGACCCAACAAGTACTTACAGAGCCATCTGCTTTGATGTTCAACTGAGTTTGCAGTCTTCCACCTTGCTCTTTCATGGCATACTTTATCAAGCATGCCACGTAATGCTGGTTTAAGATGCCCAGTACCACCACGTGATCCTGCAGAATAGTCATTCTTGCAATAATTACAAGTTGCAGAAACTAAAACCTCCTTACCATTCTGAACTTCAAAGTTCTTAGTGAAATGATTCCAGCATTCTGCACCCCCCGCTCTTGGGTACAATGGATGGCCCAGCACCAGCTTCGTTGCCGTGGCCGGTGGCCGGTGTCTCCGGGTCCGGGATGGTGCTTGCAGGCTGCTCGTCCTCCGCACTGCCTTCAAGACCATGACCATCAAGATTATGGCCGTCGTTGTCGAGAACCGTATCATGCACCGCAGAAGGACTAGGAGAGCGTCGGCGTCGCTTGTGCGCCATTGTTTTTGTTCTCTTTCTACTAGTATCATGCAGCATATTTTTTGTCATTTTGATAGTGAATTGGTGATGACCCGGCCAGATCCAGACTCGAGAGACGAGAGCAAGATAAATTGTTTATATAGGAGGCAACGTGTAGGTGAACGTAAGTTTAGCTGTTTTGTTTGGAAAGTATGATATTTAATTGATCGTTTCCAATGGCTATGGGTCATACATGGAAGCTATCTTATCTTATCTTACTATCTTACTATTACTAATTAGAGGTCCTAACGGAGCCTCCACGTTAATCTTCACCAGACGCGATAAAAAATAGATAAAATTCTAAAAAATCTCACATTAATTAGAAACTTCTGGCTATCAAATCAAAAGACTTAGTCATCCATAACCATTTAATCTATTTTATTTTATGTAAAATTACCCAGCACTGCCATTATAAAAAGAAAAACTTTGGTCGTGGTTTCCCTAAAAAAAATATTAGGTGAGCCTATCTTCACGTTGACTTATTAAAATTAATATTAGTTTACCTACTACTGCCATATTATGGAAATTTATTATAAAAAATTTTGATCACAGTGAAAAATATCCTCTCTTTTTTTTGTGACGGCATTGAAAAATATCCTACGAAGAAACCTATTGTCGCCACAGTAGATTCTCTTAGCCTATACATCTCACGCTAAAAGTATGATATTTTAAACAATTTTTTTGAATAAGACGCAGTGGTCAAACTTGAGATAAAAAAAAAAAGTCAAAGAACTATAATTTGAAACAGAGGGAGTAATAAGCAAAGGTGAACTATGAATGGGGACGGAAAAGTCATATGCAAGGTGGTCCGTAACTCAACTCTATATAACAAGTGAATATCATGGTTGGTATCTCATCAACTCAACAACTATGAAAAAAAATAGCAGTAGGTCTTCATTCAATATTGATAATTGAATAATGTTTGAGTTTCAGCAAACCTCCAAGGAGAAAAAAAGAAATTAATATTTTGCAACTTATCTTTGCACATAAATAAATGTCAATTCAGTTTATGACAAATATAATTATCAATCCACTTCACTACCTTTTTAATACATTCAAATTTATAAATCCATTTTACTGCCATTTTATTATATTATTTAGATCTGATTTGCATTAAGATTTATCATGGGTATTTAACTCCTATGCAAAAATACAATCTACTATAACAATTAAGTTAAAAATAATCATAATTTACCTTCCACCATATAGACTAACTCATGTATACATTAGAATAAATATTTATTTAACAACTTATCGTGTGTGAAAAATTGTTCACTTCATAAAGACATAGTAATTAAGTTATATTAATAACCTAAGATAATAAATTTTACAAATTTTTATTCAACATAAGTGTACAAATTTTCACTAAAACATTATAATATACAAAAATATTTATTTTAATTTTAAGCACTCTATGTTCTAGAAATGATGTTTTAATATGCCATTATGAAAAATAATAGAAAGTAACATATATAGATTTTATCTAAATTGCCTATATCTTATTGTTATTTTAATAGCTTATCAAAAAATTCAAATAACAATAAAGCACAAATATGTTGCTCTCTTGCTTATTTTATAAATATTAATACAATAGAATTGATTAAATCAAACATGCATATTCTGCCAATATGCATAATATCTTGAGAAAAGAAGTAGGGTAGTATATACCATAGGTGAGAAAAGAAGTAGGGTAGTATATACCATAGGTGAGAAAAGAAGTAGGGTAGTATATACCATAGGTGCCTGCATCTTTCCCATTGTAATTGTCACATCAAACTCTATCAATAATATTATGTGATATGATGTTGGCTTAAACGGTAATGACTACTTAAGTGATCATGATACTTAAGAGTAGATATTAATCCTAACATTTACTCCTAACATTCTAACCCGTGCGAGAGCATGGGTTGGTGGACTAGTATTTCATAATTGACCGTTTGACTCGTTTCCATGGAATGAATACGCAAGAAAGAAGACAGCAATTTAGAGACGTGCCGTATTCGTGCTTATGTGCCATTGTCGGGTCGTGCCGGCCCAAGCATAGCCCAAAATGTGGCCCAGGCCGTATAGTCCGTCGTGCCAAAATCATAGGCACGGCACGACCCTCACATTCGCGTCGTGCCAGCACGATCCAAAATATTTCGTGTCGTGCCGTACTTCGGGTCATGCTAAAACGCCGTGCCACAGCCCGCTCTCAAATGGCACAGCCCAAGTCCCAGCTCTACTCCCGACTCCCGGGGTGGAGAAAATTGATGCTATGCCCGGACACGGACGTGCAGGAGAGAGGTTGTCGAGCTTGGGTGGGATAATGCCAGAGATCTCGTTGGTGTCCACCGGCAGCTGCACGAGTGACGTGGCCATGGCGACTGACGGCGGGATGGTGCCGGCGATGTTGTTATCGCTCAGCATGAGGTCCTGCAACACCGTCAGCCAACTGTACACGCCGGGATGGTGCCGGAGATGGTGTTGATGGAGAACGAGCGAGGTGAGGTTGCCAATCGAAGGGCTCACAGATGGGACCTGTGAGTGCGTTCTGTGACAGCAGCAGCTTCTGCAGCTGCGCGGCTGCGCCGCTGCGGCAGCGCACCGAGCGACGACGGCAGTGTGCCGGACAATGAGTTCTCGTAGAGGTAAATATTGGTGAGGTTGGAGCAGTTGCTGAGCTCCGGCGGAATGGCCGCCGAGATGCGCCTAACCCTCCCTTGCCGATGAATTCAGCTCGCCATGACAACGCCCGAGGTGAGAATTCAATGGATTTCGATCAAGTTGAAAAATATGATCGGTGTATACGAATTTAGCTTGTCGATCAATGCTTCTGCAGATGATGTCTTCACTGAACAAATGATGCCTTTATATTTACAAATTCCAATTGCACATCTTGTTAAATGACAAGACTCAGTTTGCGCCACAATTTACCTGATGTCATTACTTGATTTATGAAAGATCTAAAAGGTCTCTGCAAGCTATCGCTCACTGCGCTTAAATAAGTTCAACTGACTCCAGTATATGGATGGATAAGTGATAACCTTGAGATTTCAGCTTCTGTAAGCTTAACCCAGTGTAGTCTCGTCTGTTTCATTTTTATGGAAGGGTGAAATTCAGTAAACTCTGATTGGTCCTGTGATGTTTGTCCTGTTAATGCTAGCAACAATGTGCTATCTTGCTCAGTACTGAGGATGGCAATGTGTGTGTGTGTGTGTGTTGGGGGGGCGCTTAATTTTTGACTTGATAGATGACTATTCGGCCAGTTGTTGAAGAAACATGCAACTAGTACTTTTGCTATCACATCCAAGTGGTTGAGGAACCATGTATGTTGTTAAAGATAGTACTTCTTTATTGCAAACCAATAATCCTAATATATTTCCATGATGTTTGTCAGTTTAATGATTAATTGGTTGAATCGAAGATCATCGACTGAGTCTGTGTAAAGTTTTGCTATCATAATTCATAACGAGTTGCCGGAAGCAGCTGTTTGGTGAGGAAAGCAATTGCCAAGGGGTTGTGCCTGAGTCATCAACATCGCAGACAGCGCACACGACTAGAGTGGGTGTGGCAGGTGGAAGATCAGGACAGCAACAGCAGCAATGTGACGATGGTATGAAGCATCTACAAGTGAAGAAGTGGCACAGCACGGGCAGGTATATGCGCAAGCATGGAGATCGACAGTCGATGGGCTGTATTTGATGTGTCCATTTGTTCATACTCTGAAACTTAGTTTCTAAACGGCTGACAAACCAGATTTTGTCATGTGGCAGGAATCCGGTACCGTGATGAGAGTAGAGGATAGCCATGTGCTGGAGTGCAATAGAGACAAAGGGAAGAAAGGGGAAGCAACAACAACAAGTGAAGACGATGCACAGCATGGACAGGTAGATGAGCATGAATGAAAAACGAGCAGTAGTTCATGTGTGCATTTGTTCATACTCTGAAACTTATTTCGTAGACGACTGACAAACCTGATTTTGTGTCTGAAGGATGAAACAGCATTGGTAAGCCTGGTGCCTCCTGAAAAAGCGAAGCCTAAGGGCAGGGAGAAGACAGAATCAGAGAAGGCATCAGTGACCCTGGGGGCATTAGGAAAGAAATTGGGCACAAGAAAGTGCTTGCGGACTGTATGCTACGCATAATGCGCGAACATGCCTCACATTGGAACATAATCAAATGAGGCTTGAAGCAATGAGAAATAAGAAGAGAGGAAGGCCACCAGGAGTGAAAAACAAGAAGGAAGGATGTACGCAGGTCTCTAACCGCGACGAGGATGAAAATAGGGTGAAGACACGGCAGAAGGTCGTCGCAATTAATAGCAACTTGGAAGACCGTTGTTACATAGAAAATAATAACAATTCGGAAGACGACGATGAATATGTAGATGACAAATATAGTGAAGAACAGTAATTAGATACATTGAGTTGTGTATTATTGAAGTAAAGAACATGACTTTGCATCTTATCCCCGATTACATGCATGACCATTCATGTAACACCTATAATTAATTACATGCGATTGACGGCGGGCGGTGTGGTCCAATATCCATACCAGAAGATTCTTGTTCTCTACTGCCTCAGTCTTCATTCTGAGCAACTCACCAAACCCATCAGCCTCGATAGCAGCATATTGGTGTTGGGTCAACAAATTGGTGGTGAAGATAACGTCGCTGGGATTGCACCGAACATTTACAATGGCGGAACGGTTGGTAGCTCTCTTTTTGCTTTGTCTTGCCTAGGACAAATGACAAGAATTTTAGGAAAGGTTAAATAATGAATGGATAAATAGGATGATAGGCTCAGACTTGAATGAAGCGCTAGGGGCAGTGTAGTTTTATTAAAAATTGCAGTTACCAAATAAAATATGGGCAAACGAATTTGATACCCTTATAAGCAAACTAGAACTCTTTTTTCTTAGAAAGATCAATTTCAGAAAAAGAATGAATACCAAATTAGGTCACTGTTAACATTTGACTATAATCTAATGCCTCTATCTTGTATAAAAATATACAATCCTAGTCCTAGCTACTACCTAATGAGTAATGAAAGGAACAACATATCTGGTAGCATGGGGCAAAATATACCAAAGCTATAATTTTTTAGATAAACTAGGCCTGCAATTCTTAGTAGCTACATATCAGTATGTCACAGTGGTCAGTGTTCATTAAAGTTAATTTGATAAGCACTAGGCAGTTCAACATGGCTCATATTGTTAAACTGAGAACTGAGATACATCACTAATCATTTCATTTGGATCGTACCTAAGTGCTAGGCTGTAAGGATACATGCAGTAATTGGTATATGAAGCAGGGGGCAAAGACATACACATGTTAATTGCCAACAGAAACTGCACCTCGACCAAGGAGTATTATATTATGAACCTATGTATTTCTAGCTTCGTAGCCTTTTTTAATTGAAAACAAATGGTCCAATTTTAGTTATGCGAGTTAAAACCAACAAATACAAGATCCAAGCCGGGTAGAGAACTAGAACAAACAGACATGTATGACTCCACATTCTCCAGGAGAAAATTGGGCCAAACAGCACCACAGCAAACCATGCCAAACAGACAATCATGCTTCCCCAACAAAAAAAAAAAAAAAAAAACATCACTGCTTTGCCTAACAAGTGGTCCCATTGGCATTTAACGATTTCAAGATAGCTGAAATCAAAATTATATATTTGATTTCATAATATTGCTGCACCTCATGAAGCTGGAACACAGCAGTAGTTCCATGGTCTACAATCTAGAAAACTAAGCTTGGGAATGAACTAATCTATCTCAAAATCAAAATAGTAGGATGGGTTTCTGTCTATTATATACCTGGGTTGCGCAATCTGACTACTGCATTCTCCTGCTTATGCTAGTAAAGATGCAAAGAGAGTTCTAGGTAAAAATGGAATAGTTTCAATTTAAAAACCCTGAATTACTAATACCGCAATTCGCCTACCTAGGTTTACTAGCAGAAAAATAATCAGGCAAGTACTGTGTAACACTTAAAAAGCCACCCATTCTGGATTGTATCGTAGATGTGTGGACCTTCCAGTCAACAATGTGCTTCTCTCAAGCTGGGGCAACATGCACTGCCCCACCCTACTCTTTTGTAGAATGCCAGTGAGCATGGTGTGGAGGAGTGTGTGCAATGCTGGGTCTCCCCCTTTGTTGGGCATTTTAAACTTCCTATTACCTCTATAGGAACAAAATTTATGCATTTCTTATCCAGCTACTGATCCGTGCATAGATAAGCTTTTAAATAAACGATTACTCTTAGGAAATGAAAAAAAAGAAATAAATAAATGGTATACACCTCTATAGTTTCTCCGGACAACAATGTTGCTCGTGTTTGCCTATGCTTCCTCTGACCAGCAACGATGTGTGGGGATGAACGGGTGTTGGTTACCGGCATGAAGTCATCGTCATCACTGTCATCACCACGAACAGAAGGCAACACACGGTCTCATCGAATATGGTGCTCGAACCTAAAACATGCCAGGAAAAGAAAAAATTTATCAACAGTGAGAAATAACATTAATAAGCAATACAAGGACAATAATAGTATTAGTTATAAATTGAAACACGTATGGACCTCTCCTGCGAGCTATCAAAAACAACCTTCTTCAGGTTACTCGGCACCCAACAGCACGCTGAGCAGCATGAGTCCTACAAATTAACAGGAAAAAAAAAATTGATCCATGGAACACCTACATATAGGGGATAAAAGAACCAGGTTTTTTTAACAGCGAATTTGGACAGAAAATATAAATTTTTGAAGAGTAGACTGAAATGCCTCAGAGGATTGGGATTGGTAAGAAATTTGGTAAGAAAGATTGTGCGCAAATAGTACCTTCTCTCTGAGTGGACCTGTAAAGTAGCTGCTACCGCAGGGTGCCTAGAAGGGGAACGCCTTGCATCTGCTGCATCCCAGAAGGAAGAGAGAGGAAAAATAATAAACAATAGATGTGGGAATAATAAACAACAGATGTGGGAATATTGACTAGGGGGAAACTCATGTGAGCTTTTAGAACAAGATGAAAAGCTTTAATTGAGAAAAGGATAAGCCAAAGTGCATTGAACTAAAACTAGTTATTTATGATAGCAAGAATTTATAAACCAAGTATATCGAATTTTTTATAAAAACGAATCATAAAAGATCAGAAAGGCTTTAATTGAACATATCTATTTTTGTCTAGTTATTTATAAAACAGTAACTTCAAATTATAACTGGAAAAGATTATAATACAGCCAACAAGCATAGCTGCTTCTACTGCTACAATTTTATATTAAAAAAAACACAGTATAAAGCTCATGCTCCTGGGAGATTTTGTAACATTTTCTCCTTGTCTAATTTGAAGTTCCTTGAATTGCTGTAAGGTTATGTTCATGGACTATTCAGACTGATGGAAATAGAATCTATCTGAACCATATTTTCTAAAGCGATTGGTGGTGACAACAAATGGAGAAAATATTAATATTGCTGCTCTATGAAAATAATAGGACACCGTATCCTTTCTTTATCGAGCATGCAGCATAAATGAATAATTTTAAAAATTCATTTAATAGTAACTCTTTGCAACTCTATTTCGTGGAGCCAGTGCAGAAGCAGTACCAGAATATGAGGGTAACCCATCATCTTGTCGCAGAGGTACCTCAAACCTAAATGAAAAATAGTCACATTAACATCATCCTAGATGAATAAGGAGATCCAGTACAAAAAAGAGCCACTGAAAAAAAATGCACTGACCGCTGTTGAGTACTCTCAAATACAAGCCTTTTTGGGTTGTCGGGCATCTTATCAACCAGCTCCAAATGGTAACTGAAAACACTGAATCAGAATATATTTATAATAGAACATTCATGTACTGTACATTTTAAATTTACGAATTCAGTCCACAAAACAATGTAGTTGCAACTCCTGGCTCAATGAGAATTTATAAAATAAGAGAAATGTAAAATAATGGGAATAAGAAAAAAAAGAACCTTTTAGCTGCTGAACCAGGACCTTTTCCAGCATGGGCATTATCTACAATGCAGAATAAATATAATTGCTTTATGGAACAATAATTGTGACATAAGTATGAAACATACACGCATTATCTGTTAAAAAATCAGTGCAGAGCTGAATCATTGTATATGGTTGTAAGAAACAAGCTGGATGAATAGATAGTGCCTACGATTTGAAGACACCAATTACATGATCGGATAATGAATTAATGAAATTCAAAAGGATTCTATAACATTAAATGAGAATAATGCATGCCAAATAAAACTAAAAACTAGAAATTGTAGTGGAAACACAGATATCAATTTTTAAACAAACTGTAGCCACAGCAGGGAATATAATAGTGAAACCAATTTGACACTAATTTAATGATAAATCAAAGCAAGATAAATTAATAATAGAACAAGATGGTGAAAGTAGACCTGAGGGACCGGATGACTCCATCCAAACCGATGCAGGCAAAGTGTGTACTCGGGCTCAGAGAAATCAATGGCCGTGGACGACGTACAGACGAAGAGCAGCACGAGGCGGCTTCAGATTCCGACGCGGCGGAGGCAGGCCAGGAGCCGGCACGAGCGGACGTCGGATGGCTGGAACGCCGGAGCGGCCGCGGAGCAGGTGCTGGGAAGACAGAGTTGGGGGAGTCCTGCGCCGTCACCTCGAAAATCTTGGCTTTCGGCGGTCAGAAGGATGCAAGGATGCGAACGGGCGGCCAGATTGCGGGAATAGACCGCCGGAAGCAATGGGCAGGGAGCGGGAGCGGCGGCGCGGATCAGCTCTTCGCTCGCGGGGGCGAAAGAAGGCAATGGGGCGGCGGCGGCGTCGGATGCAACGCGGCGGCGGCGCCAGCGATTCGCCAGCGGCGGCGCAAGCAGCAATTCGCCCGCGGCGGTGCTGGAGCAGGGCCTCGATTCGGCAGCTGCGAGATAACGGCCTCCCAACCACGATCTAATCTCAGGATTAAAGCAACGGAGAAAAAAAAGGAAAAAAAAACGGACTGAGAAGCGGATGCCGTGGTTTGCGTCGGGCTCGGTGATTTGGACTCGGGTACCAAATATTATTCACTACCCAGGGGACTACATAGAAATGATAGAATCCGTGGTTTGCGTCGGGCTCGGTGATTTGGGCTCGGGAGAGGAACATATGGAACCTTTTTTCTAATCAGATCCGAACGAACAAAATGACAAATACTAATATAATTTGATCTTTTTAGAGGCGGCGTTTTCCTGAGAGGAATGAGTGAGCAGCAGCATTCCATTAGAGGAGGCTTTTTTTCCCATGTTGAATGAGTTAGTAGCAATATTTCCTTTCTTGCTTCTGAACAATGTGCCAACAGCGATCTTCTTAAGAGTATTGTGTTCTGTGCATACATGTACATGTGCACGGGTTATACCAATGACATATGGTAAGGTAGTATTTTGGGAAAGCTGCATTCCAGTAGGCGCTGCATGTTGGGTAAATGTATTTGAAAAACAATTTGCAATAGAATAAAAAGAGCCCTCCCAAAGCATATACATACATAACAATCAAATATACACCATCTCTAAAATTATACTCCCTCCGTCCCTAAATAATTGTCGCTTCACTTCCTAAAAAGCAAATGCTGACAATTTTAATAAATAATAAATATCATCAATTAGTATCATCGAAAAGATTTTTGAATCTAGTTTTTTAACAAAATTATTTGAAGATATAAATATTGTACATATTTTCTATAAATCAAGTCAAACTTGTGGCACGCATCCTACGGCGACAATTAAAAAAGGACGAAGGGAGTAGCTCGTATGCAGAACATTGTCATGATGCCAAGTTCTTGTCATGAGCTTGAGCCTCAACCCTCAAGTTGTGTGCAAAACACATTCTTTGCAATTATTTTTGCCTTGCTTATCTTATCATCTTTTTTTGCTTGATCACCTCCTTTGCTAGATAACTTCAATGCAGAGCTTAACAGCTAATATGAAAACAAAATGTTGTATAGCAAGTCAGCAAGCCCTTCACTTATCAAAGATTCTACATAGGCCCTTCAGTTATCACCATGCGGAATGCCGTTTCATATCAACAGAACGATATGGCCCTGAACAAGACTAAAGTCAGCGCAACCAAGAATTTCAATTAATTCAAAACTCACAATATTCTGGTGACTAGAGCAACATTTTGAATGGTATAACAAAAAAAACATATTGGCTCCATTCATTAGTGCAAAGCTACCAGATATTCTCCCAAGTCCCAACATAAGAAAAATATTCCCAAAGTCTAAAATTGCCTAGACACAGACATTCATGACAAATACATATAGATAGAAATTAGGAAAAATTATTACTAGATACTAATAAGAAATTATGATGAAAGCTATATAGATTAAATTAGGAAAATTATTGCTAAATACAAATATGGGGTACACACTTGCTAGAGTTCTGAAATTTTGGGAGCATAAGTGATGCCTATTATGCCTACAAATATGTTTTGTTACTATTGTAGTCATATTTAACTTGTGATCTTCCATATAGTGAACCTTCATATATACACATAAAAAAGACAACAATTTTATGACCATAAATCTTTCTCGGTGTGCTAGTTATAATCAAAATAAGCTCTAAACAAATGTACCAACCCCAACCATGGATTATGCTGCATAGCTGAATGCAGACAGTCCCTATCTCTAAATATGCTATTCTCACTATCTTAGGCTGCTCGAACTATACAAAATTCCACATGGTCCTTGTGCCCAAGCAAAAAATACACAAAATGTTGTATGCCTGCCTCATGCAAGTTCAGAAACACAAGAATTTAGTCCAAATGCGCTACAAAATTGCAGAAATACTAAATCTGGATTCCAGAAATACTTATGTATGTACTTCATGGATCGATGATCCAATGTTCGGACAGGTATATTCAGGCTGCTGCAAATAACTTAATCTTCATCAACATTAGCTGAAAAGTGAAACGCGAGGAGCAGAAAACATATCACATTTTTTTTATCACCTATGAAAGAGATTCTAAAACATGTAATTTGATTCAAAAAAATTCTAAAACATAAGTGTTAGTATAAAAATTCGCTACACAATTAATATAATATCCCAATTGGCTTCTTCCCATCTAATCTTCCAAGATACTGAATATACTACACACATGTTGGTAGTTCGAAATGTAACTGTTTTAAGAGCAAGTCAGAGCAATAAATTCTAAGCCTACTAGTGAATTATTCCACCTAATTTGTGCCATGATCATCTATCAGTTGTGGACTTGTGGTATCCCATGAACTATCATTATTCAAACTAGACCTACAAAGCAGCAAACAATGTGCATACTCCTTAAGAACACAGCTCTTCATGGTTTTGAAAATTTCAATCCTTTTCTGTACATTTTGCTAATCACCTCCTAGGGGCTAAAGATCTGAATGAACAAATTAAAAAATTCAATGCTAAAGGGATTTAATCTCACAAATTAAGCAAGTGCAGTGAATTAATTAAGTTCAAATGGATTTTGAGCCATCAAAACGCGTATTGATAGTACATTCGGTATAAATTAAACAGTTGAGTAAACAAAATGTAGCATTACATGTGCATACAGATCATCAAAACTAGAACAGAGGAAGAAGAATGGAAATTAAATCGAAATAGAGGAATTATTCCAAGCACACAGTACCATATCACCGAACCTAATATTGAAAAAAAAAAATCCATGTATACAGTTTATCCTGCTGCGATTAATTAACTGTTGCATCCGAAATAATGAACACAATCAACAGAAATTGATATGGGATGCATTATCCATAGACAGACCACAAATCACAGCAAGTAAAATTCATACGTGTGACTACACAAAAAGGAGATGATTTAATTCAACAGTCTAAAAACAAAACAAAAATATGAAACAACAGCATGTCCAAATCCATATAAAGAAGACAATAGAAAGACAACCTGGAGGGCCGGATGCCAGATGAGGTGCTCCGTGGGCAGCGCCCTGCGTCATAGGAACCAAGATTTGGGTGGGGGAAGGCTGGATTGGTCAAACGACATGCTAAGGAAGGGGATCTGGAGGAGGGGATATGCCAGCAGTGGTGGAGGAGCACACGTAGGAGAGGCAGTGGCGGTGGGCTGACGGCGGCAACCGCATCGCCAGGCAAGTTGCCACTCCTTTCTCCGGGAGTTCACGGCAGAAGTTGACGACGAACCAGCACGGGAGGCTGCTCACGACGGCAAGGTGCGGGTAGGACAGACGCCCCAAGTGTGGCGAGCTTGCCAGTGACGAACCCTACAGCAACTGTCGTGCCGACCCTCAATTGGGCCTTCAGGACGCGGTCGCGGCCAGTAGCGATGGCGAGCTGAGAGGGTGAGGGGATGGGAAGGGCAATGGCATCAGGAGGTCCCTCGGCGGCGGCGAAGCTAGGCTCGTGCAACGGAGGTGCCGGCGAGCTGGGTTTGTGCGGCAGAGCGGGCGACGACTGGGTGAGACCGGCGTCTCCTCTCCTCCCCATGATCTCGAAATTAGAACCGGAGAAAAAAATGGATACGGTAAAAGACGAGCGGGGGTGGGGAAGGTCTGGCGCATGAGTTCGCTCGATCGGGTCCAGTGATTAGGCTCGGGTATTGATTATTATTCAGTACCCAGGGTAATACATAGAATTCAGGAAGTAACCACTACACATCTATAAGTTAGTGGAACCTTTTAATGATATATTCTAATCTAGCTTCTTGTAGTGCCACCGCTGAGGGAAAGCTGCCCCACGAGGGCGAGCTGGCAGGGTGGTGGTGGCACTACAAGGGGCTAGACTTTCTATGACTAAACAATTGTGGCAATTAAATAATTGTGACAATTAGAGCCTTTGTCTTGTCACTACCCATTCTGTGACTATATGGCAGTGGTCACATAAGATGGGGCCATTAAACCCCTTCTGTGACTAACAGACCCAATTGTCACTAATCTTAGTGACCATTACAATGTTTGTCACCAGGTTATGACTACTTTATTTGTCACTATATTTGTCATATTAAATACAAGTATACAACACTTTGAAACCCTTAATTTGAACTTAACCCTGAATCTGAACTTAACCCTAAATTTGGGATCAAATTTGCCAAACTTTGAACTCTTATATCTCCTAAAATCAGTAAGCATTGGACCTGTGCTATTAAACAAAATTATGTTGATGATGAAACACTCTTAAGAGAAAATGAAACACTGCCTGCAATTACTACAAATTCAATAAACATTTATGTTATTACAATTACTTCTAAATTGAAATATTGACGATGACTCGTAAACTGAGAATGTCAACTGGCACTTTTATCAACCTAGAGCCGATTCAATCAAGGAAGGAAAACTAATTGTCGTACCGTAATGTTTATTAACATTGTTATTATTACACAATGGAACATGCTTTAGGACTGTTCTGGCAGTACAATTCTAGCTGGAAAAATAACTCAGGTTGCATATATGTTGTTGCCTGAAATTGTTTTGTGAACTCAAAACATGTGCAGAAACCTTACAGAGTGATGTAGAATAATATTTCATCCTAGGACAAAGTTCCAAGCTCAAATAGACTTAACATTGCAAATTTTGGTTTAGGTCTTAAATAGAGACCAGTTGAACCTTTCAGATTTTATTCAGAAACCAGATATATATTTTGTTGCACTACCAAATATGTCTTTGCTGCTCAGGAGTATTTCTACCTTCGAATATCACTATGAACTGTATCTTTCACAGCATCTAAGTACTAATAGCATATATGAGTTGCATACCTAGTACATGAAGTCAAGATCATTCCAGGTTGGTTTCCTTTTGGTTTCACATGTCCTGCGATGGAAACAGAGATATTTTAGTAAATCTGATGGGCGCAAAGTAGCATGAAAAAAATGGAATGCAACTAGCTGAGTCATTATGATGCTGGGTTCTTGGCCGTTTGATAATAGCTTAGGCATCATGAATGTGAGGTTGAACGATTTCTTCAGAACTCAGGGTCTTGGGCATGTCCTTGATGTTTGTACTGGAGTACTAGTAGGGGAAGACAGGGGGAGCAGTGCTGAGCATTGGCGGTGCATAGGCAGCGCGGGAGTGATCCTCCGTGAGGAACTCTGGGAGCAACTCGTCCACCAGGCCCTAAGAGAAGCTGCCATAAACATCAATTAGTCTCCCTTGCGCTGAATCGAAGCAGAATCGGAGGGGCTCGCCATCAAACAATTCATCTCACACTCTTGCTTACGCCAAATTGAAGCCGAATCTGAGGGAGGAAGACAGGGGAAACATACCTGAAGGTAGATCGAGGGCGTGGTGAAAGGGTCCGCGGCTGAGGAGGATCCCATTGCTTTGGCACAGAAGGCCCAATCTCTTGTACCATGGGTTGGGGCTTTGTGGTCTAGTAAGATCTGAACTTAATCAGGGCCAACATTCTTGAGACTGCCAACTTAAATGTATAGCTAAGAAAAAGGGGAAAAAAAAAGTTCCTGTATAATCAGTAAAAACTACATGAACTTGAGAGGAGCACGGAGAATGTTTTGTATACATAAATATTACAATCCAGTGCTCACAGTTGCCATTTATGGAGGTGCCCAGGACATGAGACTAACAGAAAGCAGACTACACTGATTTTCAATAACAAAATTGACTTAAAAATCAAACCAGGAACTATTTCATGTTTTGGAAATGCTGTTCTTATATTGAAAGCAAATGTGCGTTTAAACCTTGTGCTGTGGATGCCAGCTTACAAGCCAAAACTCCAGTGGCGCAACACTGCAGCCGCAAAAACTATCAGAACAGAGATAATTGTGCTGCATTATTACAAAGGTATCTGTCCCCAATTTCAGGCCATGGCATGTCAAATGAAAATTAAGAATAATGGGGGAGATACGCAACTAACAGATGACTATATAACCAGCTAGCTGAAATGAACTTTATAACCATGTAACTAAAGCAAATATATAAGAAAATTTATAACTGGAGATCTTGAATTTTATTAATTGTAGTGATGAGATATATTATATTTCTACAAAAATAATTTATTTGCCTCTGGTTTGATGATACCAATCGGATCAAAGAGAATAAACTAAAAAGTTTAAAATTCATTAAGCTTCAAAGATTAGATGCCAAGAAGCTTTAACATTCACTATGCTTTACCATTAATATATACATTAATCTACGATGATATCAAACCATCGAAACAAAAGCTAACTACAAGAGATGAGGAAAAAATATTTCTATACCTAGTACTTGAAGCCTCAAGCTTGCTTGCTTGCTTCTTCCCTTTATTCAGAACAACACCTGCATAGGAACACTCCACTGCCTGCAGTGCCACATTTCAGATGCGCAGATGAACTGCCGGCGTGAGTGGGATGTGAAGCAGCGGTACAGACATGAGGGAGGGGCGCCGGAAGGTTGACCGCATCGGCAGCGTCCCCTCCGCCTCGTCTCCCTCGGGCTCGCGCGGCACCCCCAAGAGGTCACTCCTCCCGTCGCGGTGGCCTCCTCCACCTTCCCTGCGCGGTGGCGGACCCACCTTCCGTGAGGCAGCAGCTCCTCCACCTCCCCAAAGCAGATCTCCGTCCTCACAGGCACGGCCGACCGGCGGGCACGGCGGTCCCCTCGGGTCGCGCTGCCCCCATCCCCAACCAAAGGGCGATGGTGCTCCTGTGGACGGCGTGGGTCGGGTGGGTGGATTCAGAGAGTGTCGCACCGGCGTATGCAAATGCGCAACTCAAGCGCCAAGGCGTACTATGAAGTCTACGTTTTCATTTCTTGTTATTTTACTCGACGCGTGGGACTCGTTGGTCAGCGCTATAAGGCCTTCTGCACCGCATCCGGGAACGCGTCCGGGCGCGTTTCCCGGATGGAGAGCCCGCAGCGGCGTCCGGGGACGCGGGACGTGGCGTCCGAATCTCCGGCGCCCGACGCCAAACTCGGCGTGGTACTGGGCGTCGGGGGAGCGCCTGCGTGGCGCGGGCCCCACGCCCATGTCGGCGTCCGCTCACGCAGCGGGAGGGAGGAAAGAGAAGGGGAGGGAGGAGAGAGAAGGGAGGCGCTCGACGGCCGCCGGAGCCGCGAGGCCCGCGCCTGCTCGCGGAGGACGGCGCCGGAGAGACGCGGAGGAGGGAGGAGGGTGAAAGAGACGCTGCCGCTCCGCTTCCGCTTCCGCTCGCAAGGCCACACTGGAGGAGCGCGGCCGCCGCCGCCGCTCGCCCCTGCCCGCCGGGCCACGGAGCCCGGAAGCCGCCAAGGCTCTCGCCATGAGGGGGTCTCTATTCTTGCGAGCCCGACGCGCGAGCTCACCGCTCACCGCACGGGGAGGGAGGAGAGGGAGGAGGCCGCCCGGGCCGTGCTCGCCGAGGGGAGAGGGGGGGCCCGTCGCGAGGACTTCGTCCGGCAAGCTGTGCCCGCGCCCGCCGCTGCGGCTTGGCCGGCCGCCGTGCCCGTGCGCTGCTTCGCCGCGCACGGGTGTCGCCGAAACCAGCGGGCGCTCGCCAGGCCCGCCAGCGCCGTCGCGTAGCGCCGAGGCGTCATCGCGCCCTCCCGCACCTCCACCTCGCACGGGCGCTCGCCCTCCGCCCGGCGCAGAAGAGGGAGGAAGGGCGCCGCCGTGGGGAAGAGAGAGAGGAGCGAAGAGGAGAGCGGGCGGACGACTCGAGAGAAGAGAGAGAGGGCCGGGCCGGTGGGAGGAATAAACGGTGGGGCCGTGGGTCCCACTGGTCAGCGAGTGGGTAGGATAGATTTGAGTAAAAAAGAATTGGTTACTAGGATATAAAGGATGAGATATAGAGGATGACGGGTGCGGAAGAAATTAGTATGGAGGAAAGAATCTTGCTGACGAGGACAGAATATTCCTTTTAGAGGGTAGAAATAGAGTATGACGAGTGCGGAAGGCCTAATAAGGGGTACAAGTACTCCCTCTGTATTGAACTTGAGAACTATCGATTCAGAATAGAAACACCTATCGAGGCCAAGGTCAGGGGGTTTGCCCGGCCGGTCTCCTCGTCGCGTAATCCTTGTGTCCACCGTTCTCGTACTCACGTCGGTCGCCGGCGACGGGCACCGGCCACACGGCGTGACAAGTGGTATCAAGAGCCTATCGGTTCTCGGCGGCAGCAGTTCGAGTTATCGGCGGCGGCGGCGCACTAATCGGCGTAGCTTTCACCATCACCATCCCCACCACCTCCATCCTCTCCGATCCGGGTGTTCTTGTGTTTTTCTCCTCGTGTTGCAGCCCCTTTGCTGGATCTTGGCTTGTAAATCCCGGGGACCGGCGATCTCCTACTACGCCTTCTAGGTGTTCAAGTGGAGATCCCAACAAGTTTCCTTGGGTTGGCCGGCCTAGCATCGGCGTCCGTGTAGCCGAGCAAGCGTCACAGGTCACCTTCCACCTCCACCATCCCCAATCCACCACCTTTATTCCACCGATCTCTCAGATCCCCAAAACCCAGACTTTGCTCTGCAAATTCCAAGCTTGCGAGCAGAGACTGAGCTTCTCAGTACTCCCAATTCAAAATCTGGCCAACGATCGGGGTAACAAGGGTTGCGGAACAAGTTTCCATGTAAAATTCCGGAGTTACCAATACTGATCGATTGTGCGGCGGCGACGGCAGGGGGAAGTCCAAAGCTTGGGTTTTACACACGTCGGGTTGTGCTTGCACTCCGGTGATCTGTACGAAAAATCCCTCGGCTTTGCCTCTTTCAAAGGCGGCGGCGATCGTGTTTGCAGTCTAAACGGGGAGGAGTAATCCAAACCGACTGCGAGCGCATTGATTGGCTTCAACTTACGGAGGCGTTCCACGGTCTCTGCGGATCAACGACGGACTGGGTGATCATCATCAGTCGGTGACCAGAGATTCAAGTATTACATCTGGCTCCTAAACGTGGTAAGCAAACCGACCCATCCCCTTAGACCTAAATCCTACTGGGTGCTATGACACGTAGTAGAGAGGAAGAGAATTCCCGCTGGGACCAGTTACAGAAAAACTTTGATGCCATGTCTAGTCAGATCAGTGAGCTGAGCAATGAACATCGACAGATTAGAGCCCAGATGGACCTCCACGATGCAGCAATGGATGAGTACAACAAGGAACAACATGCCATTTCACAGCAGGTGTTTGCAAATGGTGCAGCTATTGCAAAAATGACTCTACAGCATCAGCAAAGCAGTGTTAACAATCAGGAACAACCTAAGTTTGATGCAGATCCTCATTTTGATGCTGCAGATGTAGATGCTTTGATTTTTCCTGAACAGGAACCCTTTCATAACATCTTTGCAGCCCAACCATAGGAAAAGAAGCTAGAACCACCAACGAAATTATCTGCTGATTTCAAGTACACTGCTGAACAGTCCAAACAGAAAAAGGATAAGGGTCAAGAATACAGCAGTAGAGATCGAGATGATCACTACAGAGACAGATATAGGGACCAACAATATAGAGATAGAGACAGGGAAGATGATCCAAATTACTTGCCAAGACATGCACTCCCAAAGCAGGACTTTCCAGATTTCTTTGGGGAGGATCCTAAAGTATGGCTTGATAACTGCAGGGATTATTTTGCACTCTACAAAATCCCTTACCAAGCATTCAAGCAAAAGAATCAATTCAATAGCTGGACTCATTTTTGCTTGGTCATTGAACAACAATTTGGTGCAGATGATCTCAGAGCTGCACTGAATGATATGAGAGACCTCAAACAGAAAACAACTGTGGAAGACTACACTACTCAGTTCCAAGCTCTAGAGTATAGCATAGCAATGCACAATGCAAGTTATGATGATATTTGGTTTGCTCAGCAATTCATGAGGAGCCTCAAAGAGGAAATTAGGGGAGTGGTAGAAGCACAAATGCCAACAAATGTCTTGCAGGCATCCAGGCTGGCCAAAGTACAGCAACAGGTGCTAGAAAGGACCAGACCAAAATATGCCAGACAATCTTATCAGCAAAGAACCTATCAACAAAACAGACAAGACCAAAAACAATCATCACAGCCACAACAATCTCTTCTTTGGAAAGAAAGGCAATTGAGATATTACAGAAAAGCCAATGGTCTTTGCTTTAATTGTGGAGAAAAATTTGTCCCTGAGCATCAGGAAGTGTGTACCAAAAGAAACAAGGCACAATCAAATGCTATAAGTAGTGAATGAGTTAGACATGGACCAAGGTCTATCTGTTGATATTCTCAATGAGATTGCAGCAGAGGATGACTTACAAGAGCAGTTTTGTCAACTGTCAATCAATGCACTGTCTACTCAGGACACTACCCATTGCCTAAAATTCAAAGCAAAAGTAAGGGACAAAGTAATGTTGATTCTACTAGATAGTGGTAGCTCCCACAGTTTTATCAACAAACAATTTGTGGAAGTAGCTGGTGTACCAACTATTCCTATACCTCCAAGACAAGTGCAACTAGCTAATGGTAATAATATATCCACATCACAGATGGCAGCTGGTCTGAAATGGTACTGTTAGGGAAACACAATCAGCAGTAACATGATTGTGTTAGACATGCAGCCTTATGATGCCATATTGGGATATGACTGATTGCATGCCCACAAACAAATGAGTTTTGATTGGGTGAACAAGACCATGACTTTCATAAATTTGGGCAAGCAAATCACTCTTCAAGGGGTACAGACACCTAAGGCAGAATTCAATACAATATCAGCAACAAAAACATATAAGTCAGTCCAAAGCAATGATGTCTAGGCATTTGTGTTGTTAGAGCACACAGCAGCTGAAGCTCCACAGCCCAAAGTACCAGTCTTGCCTGACTCCATCCAGCAATTGATTGCTCAGTACATAGACATTTTTCAGAATCCACAGACTCTACATCCACATAGAGTTTATGATCACACTATTCCTTTAGAGGCGGCCCCCCGCACGCATCGGCAGCGGAGCCGCCCCCACGGGCCCCCGGCGATGCGGAGGAGCAGGTCCCCACTGTAGGCTCCCCTCGATCTCAGCCCACGCTCATGCCTGTGCCCGTCCCACCAGCTAGGCTTAGATCTCCGTTTGCCACTCTCTCTTCTTAGTGTTTCCTCCAAATTTACAGGTCCTAGCTCTGATTTAGTATTTTTTCCCAATCCTTTGCAGGATTATCTTGTGTCTACTCCATCCATGTGCAGCTGCTATGCCCAGCCTTGGGCTAGGAGCGTTACATCTGCATGTAACTGGATTTTTTTTTCTTCTTTGTGTGCTTCGTGTGATTCATGATTTATTGCTGTGCTTTTAGATTGATGGCATGTGTATAGCATTTTTAACATCCCACAAAATCATGAGCCACTGTATTATTTACCGAGAGCCTATTGCAATCACTGATATCTTCAACTCATAATGACCAAATGAAGGAAGACAGGCAATCTAAAGTTTAAACATCGTTACTGAACAATAAAGACACAGGGCAGATAATGTGTTGGATTTTTTTTTTGTGATGTGTTGGAATTTTTTGTGCCAAAGTTAATGAATTATTTCCGCTCAAGTTACTAATGATGGCACTATTGCCTTTGTTCAGGCCTCAATTACTTTGCCTTGGTGGTTGCAGGTACCCTGATAGTCCATATGCATGGTTCATAAAGAAAAATAGTGTACAATTGAATTGCCACAGATTGCATTTTATGAGAAGAGCTAACATTGTTGCAGGTGGTGACTTTTAGTTATTTTTAATCTTGGATTGTAGTTACTACCAAAATTTGGAGGACAAAAAATTGTTATTTTGGCTAGCTTCAACTTAGATAGTTTAACATTTACCGCAGGCTGTGCAAATGACATTACCAAAAAGGGCTACCAAATATCCATTGCTTCTTATATCCATGTGCTCTTTTACCTTGGTGGGTCACGCACTTTAAAATTTAAATTCATGTTCAGTTTGCAGGCCTATGCTGCATTGGGACACTGGTGAGTTGTGTGGCTGCAGGATGTTAAAATTGAGAAGGATGACACACCAATACTTTTAAGAAATGCATCTGCACGTTGTTCAAGTGGAAAGCACAATATTTGGATGTCAATAATTCTATTGTAGGCTCCAAATTATTAAATCAAATATCAGGTATGAGAGGTGAAAACGAAATTTTTAGACTGCTTGAACACAAATACCACTTCAATGCTGCTCTGTTCATTTGTTTAGGCTAGCTCTTCGCCTATTCTTGATATTATAAGCTCGTCACAGTTAGGCAGATTAAAAGTTTCCTTATTCATAGTATGGCACCGATTGATTTTAGTATTCTTGCCGGAATCACTGCTAATCCAATATATTTACATACTGTTCTTGGCAATAATTGTACAGGTTGCATCAACTCATCCTTTGCCTGTCACAGATTGTAAAATATACATGGAGAGCTTAATCTCTGATTACAGCACTTTTGAAGACAGGCGAGTCAGTGTTTATCATTTAATGAAACAGATGAGCAACTTTATGCCAGACATAACTGATGAATTGAAGATCGTTGTTGCCAAAGTTCCCTCTGCAGAAATATCGCTCGTTGTATGTATATAGAAGCATGACTTGCATTATCCTTGTGAAATATTGTTCTGTCACAAAACTGAGTTTCCTGTTTACACTGTTCGTCAGGTAAACTACTTCTAATTTTGTATGCATTTTGTCCCTTCTATATTCTGCATCTTCCGCTTATCCGTGCAAAATTATTTTCTGGATTACAGCCTTTGCTTGTCTTTGTGATCTCTCCATGTCTCCCTGCCTTAAGGTAAGTCTTTGTTGCTGGCCTCCTCTCTTTCTCCTCCTCCCGTAGCTCTCAACTTCCTGTCTTGACTCCATCTGACCCTCATGTGTTATCTCTCCATGCATCCGTGCTCCTCCTGAGAGAATAGCAAGGTGACTGGAGTGATACTCAAATGTGTGATGCCTGGGAGATACCTGATTAAGTGATTGGTTCAAGCCTAATACTGATTCGCTGATCCAGAGTACTGATTTTTAGGTATGTTATTTTTGTTAGCAATTATGACTCCAGCATCTAAACATTTGTAAGTTTGTGAATCCATACAGGTTAACATTTTCAAAGGCAAAAATGAATGAATACAGGTTAACATTTTCAAAGGCTACATAAATGAATGAATCCAGTACCTTCTTCAGTGTATCCTTGCTATTTTCAAACATCTAAAGTAATGTCTGTGCTGTTGCTTAATTGCCTGCGAAATAAAATGATCGAACCTCACATTGGGTGCGGCAGCTGCTACACAGCATATCTATATACAGCTGATACACAGCCCTTTTTCTTGTTCTCACATTTTCTCGACGATATATTTGGTATTCAGTTATTGACTTGCTGCTACTATTTGTAGGATATTCAGTGGCCTTCTTTACGTTCCTGGCATCCATGTGAATCATTTTTCATCTAGATTTCCCTTTTTTCCGTAATGGTTGGTTGGTTAGAACGACTGAGGACTACAAGAACCACTTTGGCTGGTTAAATTCATTGATGAGATGCCCCTCTCCTCACCCAGATCTTGGAAGAAGGAAGCCTAAGCTATTCCTATCAGTGTGCTGCATGGTTCAGGGAAAAGGATCCCCATCTTGCATGATTAAATTTGCTGGCCTCATTTGATAAGAATCTGTGCAGTAATTTCCTCTTATGAAATCTAATTTTGTAGTATTAGATATATACTTTAGAGTATATAAGCCTGCCTCCAATTACCTTTACCCTTTTTTTGCACTGCTTTAAACTCTCTGTTGGTGTTCACCATTCGAACATTACATGGATGTGTGCAGAGTTGGTCAAATTTACATATATAGTTCTCAGTTGTGTATGGAATTTGAATTTTGAGCGAGGATATGCAATTTGATTTTTGCAATATATTACAGGATGGTTCAGATCTTTGAATCGATTCTTATCCATCCTACAGCATCAGACAAGCGTGAAGCCAGCACCTGCTAAGACATCAACAGCTAATACACGCTGGAGGTGCAAACATGCCGCTACTTCCTCATTTCCTGGTTAGTGAAGCAGCTTGTCCTTTCAATTTTCCTTTCTTTTCAGAGGTCATTACATGCCGCTGCTTGCTCAGTTCCCTTCTATTGCCTGTCCTGTATGTAGTTTCCTATTTGATAGCCTCCTATGTACGCAAGTTTCTGTAACTTCAAAATGTTGCTATACGATACTTATGTGCTTTCTTCATTGCATCAGGTCACTTTGCCTCGGCACAACACTAATATATCTGTCGTTGCTGCTTGCTCTTATTTACGTTGTACTTAACAGGTTCAGTATTAATATCTCGAGCTTTGTTTTTTGAATTGAATATCTCGAGCTTTGGACAAAGCACACAAGCGGAAAGCCTGCACATACATGTCAGTCATTTGGGTTCAGACTTCAGTTATTGTACTTTATTGCCATATGCGAAACTGTTAATGTTTTCGTCATCAACACATCGACGATGCAAAAGTCTCTTCTCCTGTTGTGTTATTAAACACCAAGTTCTGATGACCATGTAAAATTCTGTTACATTTGATTATATGATCAATTACGATGTCCGCTGACAGTACCCACTAATAAGTTGCATGGTTCTATGTATATTTTATTTTCCTTAAATCTGGATCAAATAACTGTATCGCAGCAACACCCAGCTGGTACTAACAGTGCTGTATCGTATAATATATGTTTATGAACTGCTGTTAGTCGGATTTTATCACAATTTTTCTTTCATTCCACCGCCGTGCGCGCGGGCGCGCGCCCATATACTAGTGTTTAATAAAATGTCACAAGGGGGTTAGACTTATCCACTCAAAAAAAGTTGATTTTATGCAATGTAAATCAGACAACCAAACACACACATCCTACTCTAGACAGGTTTAGACAATATTGACAACCAAACAATCATGGATTGGTTTGGTGGGAGCAGGCTAAGAATATCTTTAAGAATTTACTAAAATTTACTTAGTAAATCTTGTAATTTGATAACTTTTTAAAAATATATAGCAAATAAAAAAGAGTCAATCTCTAATAGCTTGACATAATTCACTTGTCAAACATAGATTAAACTTACATTAGAAATCCTGAGACAAACAAAATTATGTTTATATCATTACATCTCTTGAAAATTTACATTAGAAAGCCTAAAACAGAAATAAAATTATTTTTTTCACTCTTTCACCTCTTCTAAAGGCTTGTTTAGATCTCATGAACTAATAATTAGTTGACTAACAATTAGTTCATAAGAATCCAAACAGATAAACTAGTGGGTGAACTAGTGGGTGAATTAATGTGTAATCTAAGACTCAACTAGTATTAGTTCACTAGTCCATAAAACTCAACTAGTTGAACTAATTGTTCGTTCATTGGATCTAAACAAGCCCTAAATCTGCGCGTGTGAAGAAAAAATAGTAATTTGAGATAAATAAGGAATTGATTTGATGAGTTGCTGAAGATGGTTTTTTGTGATTTAAAAAAAAATAGTAAGTTAAAATATATTTTAAGGCTAGTCAGACTTTACTTCTAATCAAACTACAACTAAGACAAGAAACCAAACACAACTTTACCCCTTGTTCTCTTCCTTGCAAGTTGCATGAAAGTTGCAACTTTCATGCAACTTTCATGCAACTTTCCCATCACATCAATTTATACTTTCATGTATGTATAGAGCAAAAAATGTTAGTAAAAAAAATAACTAATTATACGGTTTAGTTGTAAATTACGTGAAATCTTTTAAGCCTACTGGGCCAAGATTGGACAATATTTGTCCAAAAATGCTACTATTCATCGAATGCAACTTTCTTTACGATCTAAACAAGGGCTTTGTTTGGAGTGTGGATATAGCCTCATAATTTGCTGGGGAACCCACCTCACTGTGCTAGTACTTTTTTTTTAAAAAAAAACTCTCTGTGCGGACATGTGGGTACATATATACATATACACACACTGGCCTTCTCTCCCGTCGTTGTGATCCCTCCTCTTCCAAAAAGGCATTGGGATTAGTGGGTCGTACCTGAAGAGGCCACCAATGGCGTCGTACGGCAGCCGCGACGGCGGCGGCTCGTGGAGCACGGTTCCGGTCCGCTCCCGCAGGGCGGAGCCGCTCGCCCCCTCTCCTCGCGGCGGTAGCACAGGCGGAGGTGACGACCGCGTGCCGGGGGTGGGGGGGCTCGCCGAGGCGGTGGATGGGCTCGAGATCGGCGGCGGCGGGGACATCCCGGTGCCGGGGGTGGGCGGGCTCGCCGAGGCGGTGGATGGGCTCGAGATCGGCGGCGGCGGGGACATCCCGGTGCCGGGGTGGGCGGGCTCGCCGAGGCGGTGGATGGGCTCGATATCGGCGGCGAATGGCACATCCCGGCGCTGTGGGTGGGCGAGTTCGCCGAGGATGTGGATGGGCTCGAGATCGGTGGCGAATGGCACATCCCGGTGGAGGTGACTGGGGAGGGCGCGCCGGACCCCGTCGATGGGTTCGAAGCGGCCGGGCTGGCGGAGGCCGTGCTCCGGAACGTGGCGCGCTACGGCTACGAGTACCCCACGCCCGTGCAGTGCTACGCCATGCCGATCGTCATGGCCGGGAGGGACCTCGTGGTGTGCGGGCAGATCGTGTTCGGGAAGAGGGCCGCGTTTTTCCTTCCCGTTGTCAGCGGCCTACTGGCGTCGGCGGAAAGAGGGAGACGGTACGGGTACGGCCGGCGGGGTCGTGTCGCCAAGCCACGAGCACTTATCCTCGTGGCCACCAGAACGCTTGCAGCCCAGGTAAAGGCTCGAGGTGCTGGCTCGCGCGCTCTTTTACTATGCTTGTCGCCGTTTGTTTGGAATGTGGTGCGGTGTATTCTGGTGCCGTCAATGCGGCTGTGCGCGGATGCCTTGTTCCCTCGTGTGCTCAGATCTTGTTCGTTCGTGTATCCCTGCTTTTTTGAAAATGTTGTAGATATCTTTGTGCTGTTGTTGTCCTTGTAGTTCTCGGTGTTGCGTGGCGTGTATGCCCGCTTCTGTAGCTGTGCTGTGTGTATGCTGATGTGCGCAGACAACGCACAGCTGGTTTCTTATTCCTGCTCCCCAGTGTGGCTGCTGCCCACGCACTAAAGAGTGCATGTGTGTATGTGTGCGAGTTGGTACCCTCGCGAATTGGGGTTTTGCCTAACCTTGTTGAATATTGTGCGGTTTTGCTGGGGACGAATTGCACATGCACCTGCTTAATGTAGATTGTGTAATGTTTCTTGGGATAATGGCATTACTTGTTTGCAAGCTTAATTGCTTCTGCTAACAGCAACTGTTGGTGTTGATTTCATAGATTGTGTATCATCTGTTTTCAGAAACATTTTGTAGATTGTGCAGAAACATTTCGTAGAATCTGTACACTAGAAAAACATTTCGTAGAATCTGTACACTTCAATGTTCTGACTTTGGTTTGAGGATTGCTGACTTTGCTTCAGTGTGTGGATGCCTATTAGTCACCACTTGCTGAATTGCTGTCCACAAACACTGGACATGTTTTGTGATTTAGGGTAGCCCTCATGCAGTTCGAGTATGTTTCTGGTTCTTCATCTTGAGTACATGTTTAGCTGTTCTTTCAATCAGGTCTTGTGTGTAATTAATCTTGCTTCATCTGGACAATTTGTGAATTTGCACATGTGAATGCATGCTCTTTCATAGGATTAATAATGCTATTTTCCACAACTGCACTTTGGGCATGTAGATTTCTACCCCCCACCACCCCCCGCCCCACATTCCAAATTATAGCTTGCTTTGGGTATTTTTAAGTCAAACTTCACTAACTTTGACCAATTTCTTAGAAAAAATATTAACATCTACAAGTTTAAGTAATGCACAACATGGAGTATCTGATGTACCCAATTCGATACTATAGATGTGGATAAAGCATTAAAGCTAAAGGGAGCTATAATCCTTGCCAGAATGCTACTTTTGTTGCTCATTTTTAATATAAATCTGTAGTTCTGTGTTGATATTTGTGCTTGAGGATATACTCGGTCGTTCAGTTTAGCATGTTTTTCCTTTTATGGCCTGTTTGGGTGCCCTGAATTGGAATGCTTTTCCACCATATTTGAGTGCCATGCTGGATAGTGCTCCTATGGTGTCGTGAACTCATGGTTGTTCAATGGCTACCAGGAACATGTCCTTGCTTTAAAGGATGGGTTCCGCAGGCGACTAAATAGTAGAACAAAATGGAATTGGACTTTCCACTTTTTAAGCCACAAATCTTGCATTGGTCTATTGGGCCTCACTAGAATTGATTAGAGTTGTCATTTTAGTTTTAAACAGTGCCAAATAGACCGCCTAATTGCCTAAACAATATGATAATGATCCAACCCAATTCTAGAGATTCCAACAGGCTCTTATATATTTTCTTATGAATTTATCTTTTTCAATGACATTAAGTGGTGATTGATGAAGCAATTCCTGCTTGATTCCTTTATATAGTGTTACTTCTGATTGAATTTAGTGTTTTTTGGTTTTATATTTCAGATTAACGAGGAGGCCAAGCTGTTTTCTTTCCAAACAGGACTCAGAGTAATGTATAACGAGGTGGTTGCTGCTTTCTTGCATGCTTATCTTTTTCTGCACAACCCTTGTTTCATTGTCTATTTATGCAGGCTAGTTTATATGTATAGCAGTTCAGATGTTCAGATAGCAATGTTAAGTGTAGAAGTAGAGCATATTTTTGGAAGTTTATCTAAAATATATGTTAATTCATTGTCCCTGCAATTTCTTGATGTGGCACTCAACAGTAGGAAATGGGGCATTATGGATAGACAATACCGTATAGCTTTTGTGAATGCTCACGCTGTATTTATATTTACTGCCTTCACAATATTGATGTGGTTTCTATTTTTTCATGCTTCCTGTTTTTAGCTGCATGATATAGAGAGGGGTGTTGATCTTCTTGTTGCTACACCTAGACACCTTGTGGACATGGTTAAGCGATCGCTAATCTCACTTGAGGCAATTGAGTACCTGGTGTTGTATGAGGCTGACAGAATGCTGGATATGGGGTCTGAGCCTCAGATAAGAAAGATAGTTGACATGATGAATATGCCAAAAAAGACTGTAAGACAAACTATGCTCTTCAGCGCAACCTTCCCACCTGAAATACAGGCAGAGAAATATGTTTACTATGGTCTTTTTTGTTTTGGTAAAGCAGCATGAGCAGGCAGCTGAATATTTTCTTGTTTTCTCCTATAACTTACAAACTTTGGACATATGACATGCATTTTTTTGTTCTGAAAGGTGCTAGCATTTTTATGAGAATGAGAACACTGGCAACTAAATGGCACTTCTCTTTTTGAATAGAAATGGATAACACTTAAATCTTATTCTGCACAAAGGATGTTTGTCTTTAGGTTGTCATGCAACTATTTACTGTCAAATTGATACATATTTGACTGATGTCTTAATGTGTTTCTTCCCAGAGGCTGGCATCTGATTTCTTGTACAATTACATACGTGTTACTGTTGGTTCTAGTGCTGTTGGTTCTAGTGCTGTCCTGATGGAGCAGAAAATTGAGTTTGTTAAGGATGGGGAGAAAAGAGACTTCCTGATGGAACTTTTGCAGAAGCAATTTGTTGGTGTGACCGATAGCAGGGTATATGGTAGCTGTTGCTATTGGATTTAAATAGGATGGTTTGCCATTTTTTGCTTGGAAACTTCTAATGTTAAATTGCATGTTTTTCTTGCTACAGAAAGCCCGAACAATGGTCTTTGTGGAGACGAAGGAGGAGGCTGTTTCGCTGTTCGATTATATACACACAAAAGGTTTCCCTACAACAGTGATACATGATGACATTACACAGCTGGTAATACATTTCTCACCAGTATTGTCTAGCTGGTTCTTACATTACAGACCTAGAAACATGACACCAATGTTTTTTTAGTCAGAAATATCTGCAGTGGGTTTTTTTTTTTTTTTTTTTTTTTTTTGGTCTTGCCTCACTGCTACAGCACAAAGCTTGCATTGGAGACCATCTGTTTCTAGTTCTAGTCCTATGTAATGTTATTGAAAGCTTCAAACTGTATTCCTCAACAAGACATTGAAGGCTTGAAACAGTATTTATGTTCCATGAAGATGATGGATCCTCTTTTGCCCCAACAATTTAATCTGCCTAACGACATCCACCTGTATTAATATTGGTATTCATCTTTTGCTACTAATGCTTGATCAGTTGTCGCGTTAAATGATTATTATTGTTTGTGTTTATCATAACTATATTAATTATGACTGAAAATGGCTGCTTTTTCTTGGCACAATCTTCTTTGACCCCAACATTTCATGATTCAAATGTTATCTGTTACCACGATATATGATAATATTGGTACTTTTAGCACAGCCATTTAATCAGTTGCTACCAATGAATGTTTTCTGTATTTTATCTGTTATGTTTGGCACAAAATTAACCTGTTTGTGCTTCCCTTTTAGAAGTACAATGCTGATCTAATTAATTCGCATATACATATTTTACATGTTCAGTATACAAAATCTCTTTTGTTTGTCCTTTCCCATTTTGTAGCAGAGGGAGAGGGCACTGAAATGCTTCAAGAGTGGCGCCACTATTATCATGGTTGCCACTGATGTAGCTTCAAGGGGTCTGAATCTCCCGGACGTGGCTCATGTGATCTATTACGACCTCCCCAAGAGCATCGAGGAGTATGTCCATAGGATCAGAAGAACTGAGAGAGCTGAAAAGGCTGGGAGAGCCGGAAAGGCTGGGACCGCCACGGCTTTCTTTACTGAGTCGAACCAGCCCCTGGCAAAGGATTTACTGGAGCTGATGACTGAGGCGAATCAGGATGTGCCTGCGTGGCTCGTGGAGTATGCCAACATGCCATGATATTAGGGTCCAGCTACGGCAGAAGAGGCCAAAGGGGCTGTGGAGGCTTTGATGGAAGAGACTATCGCGGCACCAGTGATTATGGATATGGTGGCAACGGTTGTGGCTATTCCAGCCGCGGTGGCAGCTACTCTTGTGGTGGCTTTTTTTTTGTTTTTGTTTTTTAAGGGGAAACCGGAGCTTCATTAATGTATGACGGGATTACAATCTTTGCTGATGATGTCTGGAAGGCTAGGTGGGGTTATAGGCCACTCCACATCCTGTGAATTGCTAGACACCACCAATAGGGTTACAAGCATGAGCTGCTTTATTACAAGTTCTGTTAATGAAACAAAATCTAAAACCCTCGAAGCTCCAGCTAAGATCCTCCAACTCGGGTAACAAAGGCGTGATCTCAGATTTCTGGAAACACGGTTATCCCACAATTTGACTAGCACTTGGCAATCTGATTCCTAAGACACTTCGTACACCACGATTCTGACTTCCGCAACTGCAAACCGTCACAGCAGGCAAGAGCTTCCGCAGCAAGGGCATTCAAAGCAGTGTTCATACCACCTGGTTGTACCTCCACAAGTTCTACCCTCTGAGTCTCGAAGGATGACCCGACGCAGTCACGCAGTGGAGTGGTTACATTTGATCCAACCAGGGGGCGGCCGTTCCCAAGACATTGTGTTCCTTGGTCCCGACTTCGCAGATTCAGACTGAACCGCTCGCCAAAGGTCAAAAGCTGTATCAGCTGCCCACTGTACAGCGCATTTCACTGGAACCGGCTGCTGAACCATGGCGTCTATCACTGGAACCGGCTGCTGACCATGGCGTCTATCATCCCTTTCCATCCACAACGCCACATGCCACACAGGATAACCGCTGAATCTTTATGTGGGAAGAGTCTATGATCAATCAATTCTCGAGCCCATGTAATAGAATGGAGAGTAGGAAGCTTAATATGTACCAGTTAAGGCCTTCATAAGATTCCAGAAAGCTTTTGCCATTGTGCATTCTGTCAGAACATGCCTAACTGATTCCTTCTCCTCTCCACATACATCACAGTTTGCTAGTGGTTCTATATAGCACTTTTGCCGGAAGGAAGTCATTGATCACTCTCCAGGGGTACACAAGTGTTGTCTCCCGACGGGGAAGCCACGTCAGGACCTAATTGCTGCCCATGCTCCTCATAGAGCCGGCGATAGGCTGATCGGACAGAGTACAGGCCATGTCTTTCTAGCTCTCATGGCCACACATCATCGCCAGTACCTCTGGCCGGCAAGCCCAGAATGGCATGGGCATCAACATAAAAAAAAAAATATCTGCTTGATTAAATCCGAGTTCCAACCTCCGCTCGGCGTAAGCAACTCCGCCACTCTGGCTGCACGATCAGGCGCCGGCGTGGTGATCCCTCTGAAATGGTTTGGAATCCAATGATCGCGCAATACATCTGTTGCTGCACCATCACCAATCGTCCAATCCGCCGCACCAGTCCCGAAGACAGGACTTCTCTGCCTGCCAAGATAGCTCACAGGTCAGGGTTTTGCACTGGTGGTGGCCGGTTATTCCAACCGCGGCGGTGGCTACTCTGGTAGTGACTCGTGGTGGTGGTGAAAATGGTGGTGGCAGTGGCGGTCCTACGGATCAGTTGCTCCTCCCAGGTACTAGCCGTCGTACCCAATGGGCACCGCAGACATCAGCGCCTCTGGCTGGGGACTAGTCAATGCCCACGCGTACCCCAATCCAAACTTGTTTAACCCACTCCATTCTGCTCGAACGAGAGAATTCGAGGTATTGGTGGCTCCTTTGCATGGTGACACCGGTCTTCGTAGCTTTTTGGAAAAAGAACCCTTTAATTGGAAAAAGAACCCTTTAATTTTTAGAAGTTAACCTGCCATCCACCCTGCCAGCACTCGCGTTTTAATATTTTATGACCAGAAGCTTAATGTAAATTTTATGAGTGTTTTTTATTTATCTGTCAACATATTTTTTTTTGGTTTTCATCTGTCAATTTTTTGTCCGTTAATTTGTTTTGGAGATTCGTGCTGCTCTTTGGGTTACTGACGGATTCACCACGCTACGGGTCTGCCACACTAACAGGTTTGCGAAATAGAACCTTAACTCGTTATTATATTCATCCTTATCTTCATCTCCCACGTCAATTTGTCCCTAATCCTCTTGCTTCCACATGGTGCCGCAGCTGCGCAGCGCCGCTATGCCCTCGCCACGCCACTTCTCCTGCGTAGGGCCACGCTACGCTGCTTCTCCTTCCCTACGCCGTGATCCACTTTCTCCTGGGAGCTTTTCAGTGGGGCTACTGCATGCTGCAGCGAGCTGTTGTGGTGTTTGTGCTGCGGTGAGATGTTGTTTGGGAGCTTCCTCCTGCGGCGTGCTGTTGTGAGCACCAGGTGCTCCCTCTCTATCTTGTGTGTGCAGATTTCTTTTCCCCTCCCTCTCTCTGCTGTTTGCCGAGCTCTGCTCTGTCCCATTCCTTTGGAAAAGTTGCGTTCATTGCCTTGGTTAGGCAACGGTGCAGGGAGCCATGCAGTACGGTAAATGTCATTTCAAGGGAAGTATGTGCTTGCAATTACAGATAGTGGAATATCATGTTGTCTGTCATTTTTATAATTATTTTCCCCAGTCCAGCATTAGTGGAGCCCATGATTATAAATCTATACTGGTATTGAGGAGCTAGCAATTAGCAGTATAGGAGAACATGACATTTATTTCGTTAGCAGTGAGAATGTTCATAAAAATTGCATAGTTCACTTCTGGTGGCTTAGCCTTTGTGCGTTCCTTTTTTTGTCCATTCCGGTGGTGTCTGTGGTGCTGTTTTGCTCTGTGTGTGGTGATAGTCATGTTTGTATGGATGCTCAGTGTTGACACCGAATTGATTCCGGATCACACACAAACTAGGGCTTTGGATGCCCGGGCCACCACGGACCGAAAAACGCAGCAAAAAATTACACTTACGCGGTGAAGAGCGGCGAGGTTTACAAGCAAACCAGCAAAGGGTAACCAATTACGCTTACATGACAAAGAACAGCTAGTTTTCAGGCAAACTAGCAAAGGAACCGCCAAAACTCTCGCCCGAAAGAGACCCTGTCAGGGCAAGAACGTCGTCGGGGTGCCCTAGGTCAGCCGGCAAGCCTAGACGCCATCCTTGGTCGTCAGATCAAGAGATGAACAACATGGGGCTTAGAAAAGAGAGTAAAGGGTTGTAATAGATGTGTTTTGATGATTGGATTGATGGGTAACTCAATCGGCCATGATCTCCTTGTTTATATAGGAGCGGTTAGTTTTATCCTAGTAGGAAACATGTCCCAAACACGTTCTTCAAGTTTTCATGCGTGAAAATAGATCCAAAACCGAGTTAGAAATAAAATCTCCTCGGAATATAGGCGAACCGGCTAAGCCGGCTCAGGGACCCAGCTTAGCCGGTTTCTACAGGCGTGGGCAGCCCCTCAGCCGGTTGCTACGTCATTTAAAGACGACCAGCTTACCAGGTGGGGGACCCGGTTAAGCCGGCTTCAGGACCCGGCTTAGCCAGGTGGGGGACCTAACTAAGCCAACTTTAGGCCAGACCATTAGAAACCGACTAAGCCAGGCTTCTAGACCCAACTAAGCCGGTTTGAGGGCCGGCCAGAGTATGAACCGGCTAAGCCGGGTGGGGAACCCGGCTAGGCCGACTGGCCATGGCTCGCCATGGCTCGCCATCTTCTCATGTGATCCTTCACTGTTTCATAGCGTTGTTTAGCCACCAATATGTTTGTCACGTGTACAATTTGTTGGAGATGCCATTGATTCACCTTAGGATATTTTTGAGTGTCAACACTCAGTATATCTGAATGAGATGTTCTATATATGTGGTGGTTTTTGTGCGAGGGGTTGCAGGACTTTGGTGAGGAGTTGATTGATTTTAGCTTTTCTCTTCTCATTGACAGATATGGTACGATACTGAAGGAAGGAATTCAGGAAGGAAGGGAATTGAAGTTGGGGGCTGCATTGACGGATGGGATGCGTACTGAAGGTGCCGAGGTAGAGGTCCTTGTTACCAGAGAACCGGCCGATGCGCGCCTACCACCGCCTGTGCCGGTTGCCTGCATCCATCCATCTATTTACATATATTTCCATGCCGTTGCTGCTCCACATATGTGCACACAACTAGCTAGCTACTGTATCGATCACTTACTGAGTTTGTCAGTAGGTACATAAAAGAAAATAGATAAAAAAATATAGGAATGCATGCATACACACGCATAGCAGTATGTAACTGGTGAAGCTGAACATTGTTCTTGGGTTCAGGCGTTGTCATGGATCATTCATTCAGAGTTCGAATTTCAGACCTTGTGACACCTCGTTGCATCGACGCGGCCTGTGAGAAGCTACTAGTATAAAAATAATTTCTCTTGGCGCTAGGATTCCATTTGTATAGACGGTTCTATTTAATGGACGCCAGTATTAAAAATCACATGTGGCCGGCTTTAGAACCGTCAGTGAAAACATATTAACATTGGTGGTTGGCTAAGACAACCGCTAGTGCTGATGGCTCTATTAACACAGGCGGTTGGCTTAGCCAACCGCCAGTGAAAACACATTAACACTGGCGGTTGGCTAAGCCAACCACCACTACTAGATCTGCTATACATACCCCTTCTTTCTCAGTATCCCGACGCCAACCTTCCATTGTTGACGATTTAGAGATCCAGATTTCCTAAAATACAAGGGGAAGGTTTTGATCTTCAAATCTTGGAAGGAGGTTGCTAAAAAAGGTTAGTTTATGCCCCTCTTGCATCGTTTTAGCCAATATTACTCATTTGTAGCCACTTTTTGGATTTAGGGTTTCACCATGAGTAAGAGGGGGGGAAAAAGTTAGGGTTTTCTCTCTATTTGATTAGATATGGTGATTCAAGATGAATTTTTTTATGTCTCTCTTAGCTTTTGCCATAATTATTTTTGAATTAAAGAATCCCCTCCACTATAGATTTAGTGTGTCATGCATGAATAGGTTCATTTTAAGAGAAGAAATTAAAGATTGTTTTTTATTTAATTGCTAGGGTTTATTTTCATTAGATTTAATTTTAATTATTTTTGTTTAGATAATTAGTAGTGTTAAGTTTATTTTAAGAGAAGAAGTGTTTAATTATTCTTGTCATAATTAATTATTATATCTTTCTTCAATAGTAGTCTAATTAATTGGTTGGTTATATTTTTTTAGTTTGTATTAATTTTTTTGATGTGGTTAGTGCTTAATTAAGTAACTATGTATAATTGTTTATTGGATTCAAATTAATTGGCAGATTTGATTAATTATTTGCCATGCCTCCTCTCTCATACTTAGAGAACCTTAGGCCTCAACGTCTATAATTTAGGAAATATACAGCGAGGTTTTCTAATTATAGAAAGGAGGTTGTTGATCATCAAAAGGTTAGTAAATCCATCATACATACCAGAGGTCAAAAGGTTTATTGATTAAAATACATTGATTATAATGAATTTGTTATATATATAGGTAACTGATGGAGAGATCATTCTGGATGTATAATTTATCAAGAGTAGATCCATCATATATAACAGAGGTCAAAAACTTTATTGATACCGCTAAGATGCATACATGGAGAATACGATATGAAGCACATACCTTGTCCTTGTGTAGATTATAAAAATATTATGGTCTTTGACGATACACAAATAATATTTTCTTATCTGCTCCGCTGAGGACTTATGAATGATTACTTGATTTGGACAAAGCATGGAGAGGGTAGCTCTACCCCATATCCAGCTACAAACCCAACGAGTATCAACCCCAATGGCTCTGATATGCTTGTTGATAATGGATGCCAGTTCATACATGAGACAACATCAGAGTCAACCTGTTATACCAAATGTTGATGATGAAGTGATGGATGAAGTGGTAGATGAAGGGTGTGAAGATGTGGAACTCATGGCTGCACTACCCAGTGGATGATATAGTTACACCAACACCTTCTAAACTAGTCATCAGATATGGAATGAAGAATGTTTGTACCAGGGAAGTAGCCAAAGGCTTTGCAATCCCTGGCCATGACTACCACCATAAAGAAATTCTAGAAGAGTATTGCAGGGTTGAAGTGTTAATGGTTGTCCAAGGATATGAGGATGACGTGCTAGAAATCCCTAGTCCTGAGGGTATCGAGACACTCGGACAGGCTATTAATAGTTTTATTATGTGGTCTCGACGAGATGTTCAGTTGACTCAACCACCGTCATCCTCTGAAGGCCTCCCACTAACCCAAGAATCTTCACCTGTAAATCCTCCTCCTGACACACAAGGCGAAGGCCTCCCACTAACTCAGGAATCGTCACTTCCTGATCCTCAAAACTCACCCTCAGCACATGATCCTCCTCCTAACTCACCTATCCGACAACCATCATCGCCACTCCACATCCCTTCTTCCCCGCCAGTAATGGAAAAGCTACTGGAAACAACTCCAACACCATCGCCGCCCCCAAAGCCACAAAAGAAGAAACATGTATCAAGAAAATTCCCGGTACCCAAATTGGTTTCGCCCTATGAGCCAAAGAAGAATAGTGCTGGAACGGCGAGGTTTTTATAAGGAATTGGAATGATTCAAAAAGCATGTTGACACCTGTTATCATCCAAAATTTATTAGCAATTACCACTTTCTGAGGAATGAATATATAATAAGAATAGGGTTATCACTGACAATTTCCACGAGTTTTAGTGATTTGTGCATTTTTCAGGGAATTTTCTAGAAAAGCCTAAAAGAGGGATTTAAGTGCTAATTAACCATGAAACTTAACCACGACGCAAGGACATTACCGGAGGGTTCAGGAAGGATCTAGAAGACACCCAAAGAAGTGGGGCCCGCAGCCACCACCAGGTGGGGCCGTCCGACCCCAGGCCGCCCGGCGCCCTAGGGTAGCCAACGGTGCCCCCTTCCAGAATGTTCCTCCTACCGCCTAGCGTTTTCATCCTGGCCGCTTGTTAAGTCGGTTTGATCCAATGGCACGTATTGATCCCACCGGGCTATAAAAGGAGGGCCATACCCCCCTGAAGGAGGTCAGATCAAGAGATGAAGAGTCAGAGCTTTAGATAGAGATCCACTAGATCTAGGCTAACAATAAAGATAGATATTAGAGAGATAGAGTAGAGGAGTAGAGATTCGGAGGAGCCCCGGCCTGTCGGAGCATCCTCAGGAGCTGTATTCGTCTGGATTCGGCTCCCTCGCCCGGAGCTGCGTTCTGAGGTATTTTTGTATTTAATATTCTAATTCAAGTGAGTATTTATTTATATTAGTTCTTTGGTTTGGAACTCATATTATATTGAGTTCTTTGATTTTGGTAGCTCCTAGGTCAGAGTAGTTTTCATAGCGTAGACGTGGTGTCTGGGTTATGATTACTTGTGAATGTCCCCTGATTAGCCTGTTAGTGGTAGCTCGCGTAGGTGACTTTATAGCTATGTTAAATCCTCTGTAGTCCACTTCTCGTTGATAGGACAGATAGGCCTATAAGTGTCTGATAGGTAGATTACTCTGTTTCTTCTCCTATTCAGATCACTGGTCCGATAAGACAATATTATACAAGGTTTACTGGTAGTTAGAATTAGGGTGCAATAGATATCTCCTCGTTCTCAATAGTTTTCTAGATTGTTTGTACCCCTTTAGATTAAGAGTATTTGGCTAGGTCATAAATCACCTACTGTTCCTTTGGGTTCGATATTAAAACCGAGTTGATCTAGTGAAGTGCTGATCAGTATATATCTGTGTGCTTGCGGATAATCTGATTATAGTTATTATTTAGGGTGCAGTTAATTTATATCAATAAGCATTTCTGGCGCCGTTGCCGGGGAACAGTTTGCTGATTTTGATTTAACCTATCTTAATCTATAGTTATCCTTTTATATATTAAAAAAATAAAAAATATTATGAAAAACGAATCTCAACTTCTATATCAATATGGAGCACCATCGGGATTGTACCTCCAGCCAATGGAATCTTCTAAACCTATCACATCATCTGGCTATGAGCTATGCCGGGGTTAATTAAACTAGTTCAGGAACATATCTTTTCCGGTAATACTAGCGAAAACCCCCTATTCACATTTAACTGATTTTGAGCAAACATGTTCATGTCTACGCATTAAAGGCACGGCTGATGAAACTTTAAGATGGAAACTCTTTCTGTTTTTATTAACGGGCAGAGCAAAGAAATGGTATAATCGTCATGTTAGGAGTAGTCAAGGTGATTGAGAAATATTAAGAAAATAATTTTGTCTTACATTCTTCCTAGTAGAAAAGGTCGCTAAACTTTGATTTGAAATCATAGGATTCAAACAATTAGACAATGAATCGCTAGGTAAGGCTTGGGATCATTTTGATAGTTTTGTAAATTCTAGACCTAATCTTGCTTGACTAGAACTAATGTTTTTACAACATTTCTTTTTAGGCCTTAATGATAGAAATAAGTAATATCTTAATTTGGCCCCGGGAGGAGCTTTTATGCATATTACTGTTGGTATATTTAACGCACACAGAATAATCAAGAGATAAATCTGCAAGCGCACGGATACCGCTGTAGCTTTCACCTAAGAGTATTCCAAGGTATCGAATTTCCATGAGGAACGCGAAGTGATCTAGTAACGAATCAAGAACGTTCAAGGATAGAAAAGTAAATATGACAGAAAAGATAAATGTTTTTGGTGGGTAGAGAGGGGATATCTAAGGTGATCTAAATAACTAAGAATCAAACTCACGATACTTGTCTACTTTGAAGCAACAGTACCTATCCAACTCTCGAATAAGACTGGAAAGAAGGTAGCTGGGTAAGGCTGCCAAAAGCTCTACGAAACACTAACTCCGACGTGGTGGAATACAAAGACCAACAAAGCTGTCACCTCTGAAGGCTACCATAACTAACCGTAAGAATTAGGCGCAACCTCAGGTAAACTCTAGCCTAGACACCACGTCTACGCTATCGATTACTACTCTAACTACGCGCAATAACTAGAGCACTCAATACGAGCTAAGATCCCGTAAACTAAGTAAAGTAAGAACAAAAATTAAATAAATAGAAAACTTAAGAGTTACCAATTGAAGAACTTGAAGAAGATTCGTCTCCGTAGAGGTACAAAGTTGAGAAAGATCCATCAAGCCGGCTCCTCTTCTACTGTCTCCTCTCCTCTCTCCCTATTTTCTGCTTTACAAGAGCGTTGGAGATGAGAGTCTATCCATTCGAGGGACGCCTCTATATTTTCATAATATGGTGCACTAAACTATAGGGGTCTACCTCTTTATTTATATCCTAGAAAGCCTTCCACCTCTTCTGAACAGGCGATATGGGACTAATCCTTTCATCATTTGATTGTTGGGCCAGACTGACTTCGGCAACGGTGGAGTTGCAAACCCTAAGGCGGTAGGAGGCCGCCCGTCGAAGCGGGCCCTGATTGGGCTCTGGAGAGCGCCGGGCGGCCCCGGGGTGGGGCCGGGCGGCCCCACCCTATAGCAGATGGGCCCCACCTTCGGTACGTCGCCTTCTGGTGCCTTCTAGAGTCTTCTAGCGTCGGTTTCGGTGTAGAATTGATATCTTTTGATCCTGGACTCCGAATATAGCAAATGATATGTCCGTTTCGATCGTCTCGATGAGCCCATCGCAAAGGTGTAGTCCAATTCATCATTCGAGATACTTTTATTCTATGTAAAATTAGATACACCTGCAAAACAATCAAGAACAACACAACTCGTGGAACTCGTTAGAATTAAACCCTACAACTATGCTTTATGATTCTTTTCATATTAATTCATGCAATAATTGATGGTATAAAATAGGCATTAAGGACCATCAATAAGTTCTCCCAAGCTTAACCTTTGCTAGTCCCTTAGCAAAGCCAAACTCAACAATGGATCAGGAGTTGCTGCTATATTTTCACTTCCAACAAGTACACGTACCTTCAAACAAAAATTCTCCTTTAAATTTATAAATCATATTATTTATCATGGGGCTTATTGCTCTTACCTTGGATCTTGAGTAACTGAAAGATAGAATGATCAAATCAAGTACTATGTCTCTCGTTCTTTCACCTCACTTTTCTATCCGGAGTTTTCATAATAATTTTTTTTTCAAAAGCTTAAAAATATATTGTTGTCAAATTAAACAAGGATCCATAGAGAAAGTTGATCACGCCATTGAATTGAGAAGTGCATGTGTACGGGAAATGGAGTTGGATTTTTTTAATTTATCACTCTCTTCTGTTTATTAGAGACACATGGCTATGAGGCTAATTCTACTATCGGGCACGTGCCCATTTTTTTTTCTGATATTTATTTTTCGAGGTTCCGGACACTTGTCCCTTTTTATTTCCTCGGGATCTATCTTTTTTGAGGTTTCGGACACTTGTCCCTTTTTATTTCCTCGGATGCTTTCACTTAGCCACATGTCTTCCAACAAACTTTTGAGAGGATAGTAACAGATAATTATGTGTAATGGAATGTGTAAATGATCTCAATTCAATAGTATGATAACTTCATATAGGGTCAACAAAGTTTAATTTAACTCAGTACAATTATTAGTCATATTAATATTGGTAAATCTCTGAATCTTTAGTGTTGTTTAGAACAAGATAACAGTAGCTCAGATCATCACATTATACCCATCAATTACTTAGACCTTAGATCAAGCATTTGCTACCCATGCATTTAATTTCATTATAAGACATTATTATTAATTAAGAGAACTCATGTTTGAAAGTAGGTACTGGAAAGAAATTACAATAGAGCAACTATTCATCATTTTCAAGATAAAATCTTATTGTTCTTCAGTTTTTATCTCGAATCTTAACAAACTAGACCAAATTATAAAAACTGTATGATCACACCTTAATAAATAACTAAAGTATCTTTATTTGATTTTAATGATCATTCATCTTTTTATTTGTTTTTAATTAATGACTCACAAAAGACTTGACAGACGTGGACCTTCATGTACCCACATATTTTTGGAATTTTAAGACTATAAGATAGACTCGATAATCGCCTAGGTATACTTACCTGATAACTAGGGGATGCCCTCCCCCAAGCTAGATATTTGCTTAGTCCTTGTTTATTCTTCTCAAACTGCCAAATCCTGCAAAACTAAAATAAACACAAAACTCGTGGAACAGATTAAGTGTTAGGCATATAAGTTTCAGTTTTCTAGAGTCTTGGTGATTGAATTTTTCTTTTTTTTAGATAGGATCATTAAATTGTAGAAATTCAATTAGGTCTATGTCTTCTAAGTTTTCAGTTTCAAGGAATATTTTCAAACGTTGGCCATTTACCTTGAAGATGTTACCTGAGTCATCTTGAATTGTAATGGCTCCATGCGATGAGGTTTCAACTACCTTGAATGGTCCTTCCCATTTTCTTCGAAGTTTTCCATGACTAAAGAGCTTTACCCTTGAATTAAACAGCAATACTTTGTCCCCAGCTTTGAACTCCTTGTGCTTGATTCTCTTATCATGCCATCTTTTTGTTTTTTCTTTATAAATCTTAGAATTATGATATGCCTTATCTCTCCATTCTTCTAGCTCAGATATTTGCATTTGATGATTCTTGCTAGCAAGATGGATATCCATATTCCATTTCTTGATTGCCCAGTAAGCTTTGAATTCTAATTTAACAGGCAAGTGACATGTTTTACCATATACCAAATGATAAGGTGTCATGCCGATGGGTGTCTTGTATGCAGTTTCGATAAGCCCACAAGTGCATCGTAAAAGCTTGTACTTCCATTTCTTGCCCATTTCATCCACAGTCTTTTGCAGAATGTTTTTGATTTGCTTATTTGATGTTTTAGCTTGACCACTTGTCTGAGGGTGGTATGGAGTTGCAATGTTGTGTTTGACTCTATTTTCTGCTAAGAACTGCCGGAATCTTTTATCAATGAAATATGGTCCTCCATCACTTATGACCAATCTAGGCATTCCAAAACGTGGAAATATTACTTCATTGAACATCTTCTTGGAGTGCTTGGAGTTGGCAGCTCGACACGGTAATGCTTCTACCCATTTGGACATGTAGTCGACTGCTACCAAGATATATTATGCATCTCCTGACTTTGGGAGTGGTCCCATAAAATCAATTCCCCAGACATCAAACAATTCCACTTGGAGGTTGTTCGTGAGTAGCATCGCATCCCGAGTGTTGATGTTTCCATGTTTCTGGCATCTGAGACATCTTCTAACAAACTCTTTCGTATCTTGATACATCGTTGGCCAGAAGAATCCGCTTTGCCAAATCTTAGCATGTGTACGGAATGCTCCATAATGTCCTCCATAGGGTGATGAATGACATCTCTCAATGATCTTCATGCCTTCAATTATCGGGACACACCTTCGTAGCAATCTATCGGCACAGATCCTGTAAAGATATGGATCGTCCTATAAATGGGTACGACTCTCATACTGGAGCTTCCTCTTGTCTCCTCCTGGTGGAATATAACTTGCAACCATATAGTTGACAATATTTGCGTACCAAGGATCGGAGTCCGTTACTGCGAGGAGCGTGTCATCCCTTAGATAGTCATTAATAGGTAGCTCATATGTGTCTTTATATTGGAGTCTAGATAAGTGGTCAGCTACTGAATTTTCTACTCCTTTTTTATCCCTTATTTCTATGTCAAATTCTTGGAGCAGAAGAATCCATCGGATTAATTGAGGCTTAGTATCTTTCTTAGTGAGGAGGTATTTAAGTGCAGCATGGTCTGTGTATATTATTACTTTCGCTCCCACTAAGTATGATTTAAACTTGTCTATTGCAAAGATCACTGCCAACATCTCTTTTTCAGTGGTAGCATAATTAAGTTGTGATCCAGACAAAGTTTTGCTAGCATAGGATATAGCGTAATGTTTCTTGTCTTTGGTTTGTCCTAAAATGGCACCCACTGTAAAGTCGCTAGCATCACACATGATCTCAAAGGGTAGACTCCAATCAGGTGGTTGGATTATTGGAGCTGAGATGAGTGCCCTCTTAAGAATTTCAAAAGCTTCAAGGCATTCAGTGTTAAAAATGAAAGGTACATCTTTGGTTAGGAGACTAGTTAGGGGTCTAGCGATCTGAGAAAAGTTTTTGATAAAACGCCTATAGAACCCTGCGTGGCCTAGAAAGCTGCGAATGCCTTTCACATTTGTGGGAGGTGGAAGTTGTTCAATAACTTCAATCTTTGCTCTATCTACTTCTATCCCACATTCGGACACTTTGTGTCCTAGCACTATTCCTTCCCGAACCATAAAATGATATTTTTCCCAATTTAGAACTAAGTGCTTTTCTTCACACCGTTGTAAGACTATGTCTAAATTCTCTAAACATTCATCAAAGGTTTTGCCATAGACAGTAAAGTCATCCATAAATACCTCCATGATTTTCTCAATCATATCGGAGAAAATAGACATCATGCACCGTTGAAAAGAAGCTGGAGCATTGCACAGTCCAAACGACATTCGTCTATATGCATATGTTCCATATGGGCATGTGAAAGTAGTCTTACTTTGGTCATCTGGGTGGATTGGAATTTGATGATATCCGGAATACCCGTCAAGAAAACCAAAGAAAGAGTGATTTGCAAGCCGTTCCAACATTTCATCAATGAAGGGTAACGGAAGTGATCTTTCTTTGTAGCCTTATTAAGTTTCCGGTAGTCAATGCACATACGCCACCCAAAGGACAATGCGTTGAGGGATGAGCTCATTCTTCTCATTCCTAACGACTGTCATTCCTCCTTTCTTTGGCACAACTTGGACAGGCCTAACCCACTCGCTATGAGGTACGGGATAAATAATCCCAGCGTGTAAAAGCTTAAGGACCTCTTTCTTAACAACTTATCGCATTGCATTGTTAAGTCTCCTTTGTGGTTCCCTCGATGGTGAAGAATCAGGATCGATGGGAATACAATGAGTGCAGAGAATGGGACTAATTCCCTTGAGGTCTTGGAGTGAGTAGCCTATAGCTGATTTATGTCTTTCTAGGACAGTGACAAGTTGATACGTTTCATCTTGGGAAAGCTTGTCACTTATGATGATAGGTGTTTCTCGATTATTATTGAGAAAGACATATTTTAAGCCAGAAGGAAGGGGTTTTAGCTCAATAGAGGGTTGCGATGGCTCCTCTATTTCCTTTATCTTTATAGGCTCTACCAACTCTTCCTCTTCTTGAATAAAGTGTTCATCATCAAGAGCTGGTTGAGCCATGTCTTCTAAGGATGCCATTAAGACTTCCTCAATAGGGTCTGGTTTAGGCTTGGGTTCTACTATTGTATTATTTGAGCGTGCAAGCGAGATGGTGATAGGAGAACTTCCTAGTTTTATATCTAAGAGACCCTATTTTTGTCTTTCTTGAAAGAGTGTCCTAAAAGGTACACCAATCAAGACAGATGCGTCTGAGATGTCAAAGATATGAAAATCTAACCGATACTCAGAACTTCGTATTCGCAATGGAATAGACCTTATGATCCCATAACTTTCAAGAGTAACTCTAGGAGAAATTCGTAAAAGCTTATGAGATGGGATCAAGAACTCGTTGAGGAAAGTTGTTTGGCTAAAGCCTTTGAAGTGATATTCATCCCAACGGTTAGACTATAGTAAGCATCTATAGTGATTCCCTTAATAAAGCAAGTGATAACATCTGAGGGAGCATTGATTCGGGCTACCTCAGTGGATAACTCCGTTTCTGCCAACCACTCATGACTCATGATGGCTGATAGTCCTTTAATATGTTCCATAAGGAGAGAATCATTATTCGGGCCATCATCATCCTCATATGACATAGAGTGTGTCGGAGGCTTCACTTGAACTGGTAAATTCGAGACATTACCAAAATCTTCAAAAATATCATCCTCGATTTCAAAAGGAAACATGGAAGGATGAGGTTCCTCAAATAAAAAGCATTTTCAAATCATTCATTTATCTTTTCTTAACACGAGACCTTATTTTAAAATTCTCTTGGAGTTGAATAGCAGCGAAGACTCAACTCATTGCCGAATCTCTGAATAGAACCGACCCACCCAAGAGCACCGGGGACGGCCTTCTAGCAAAGAAAGATCGTCTTTCCTGCCCATTTTCCCTTTTTTTGCTCCTTCTCTTTTTATGTACGAGGGGAAGATCAGCTAGTAGAGGATAAATTATAGTAGCACTTTGAATTCTACTCTCAGAAAATACTTCCATTCATTCAAGGCAGACCTTTTTGTGCCAAGCAAAACCCCACTGCCACTCCCCTCGATGACCTGGCTCCTCATCTTCTAAAATGTGTTGTATTTCCTCAATTGGAGATTCTTTAACAACCAAATCATCTATAGGATTTAAAGGAATTTTAGATTCGGTTGTATCTGTCTCCTCTCGTTGGTCGAGGCTTGGCTTGACTTCTTTTTCTTTAGGAAATTCATCAAAGATGCCAGTGTAAGGGGTGTTTTCAAGGATTTTCTCTAGTATGGCTTTCCTCTCACTCACGGTATTGTGCGAGAATGAACCTCCAGAAGATAAGTCAAGATGCAGAGCAGCTTCCTTGTTAAGACCAAGATGGAAATGGTAAAGAAGCACGTGGTCAGGCAAGTGAAGGGTTGGACCGGTATTGATAAGATTTAAGAACCTAGCCCAAGCTGCTCCTAATGTGTCCTTCTCCTTTTGTTTAAAGGTAAGAACTTCTACTCGAAGAGCGGCGATCCGAGGAAGAGTGAAGAAAGCAAGACAAAATTTATCTCAAAGTTCATCCCAATGTCCTTTCACTCCTCCTACAGTATGAGCATACCACTGTTTCGCTCTTCCTAAAAGGGAGAACGGAAACAATTTCCATTTAATGGTCTCTTGTGTCATGCCAGCAATATTCAAGCAAGAACACAATTGCTTAAATTCTCTAAGATGGGTGTATGGATTTTCGTCTTCTAATCCAGAGAAGGATTGCTCCCGAACCATGGCTTTGAAAGCAGGGCGAAGCTCATAGCCATCTGTGAGTATAGGATGTGATGATGGTGGAGGCTCCAACAACTTGCCCTTTGGAGCCGAAAATTGAAAGATAGGCGTGGAATCCATGTGGTAAGTGTAAGTGGTAAAAATGAAAATAAAAGGTACACGGACGAACTTGGCTCGATCCTAGAACAGCTACCGTTCCCCGGCAACGGCGCCAGAAAGCTTGTTGGTATATTTAACGCACATAGAATAATCAAGAGATAAATCCGCAAGCGCACGGATGCCGCTGTAGCTTTCACCTAAGAGTATTCCAAGGTATCGAATTTTTATGAGGAACGCGAAGTGATCTAGTAACGAGTCAAGAACGTCCAAGGATAGAAAAGTAAATATGATAGAAAAGATAAATATTTTTGGTGGGTAGAGAGGGGATATCTAAGGTGATCTAAATAACTAAGAATCAAACTCACGATACTTGTCTACTTTGGAGCAACAGTACCTATCCAACTCTCGAATAAGACTGGAAAGAAGGTAGCTGGGTAAGGCTGCCAAAAGCTCTACGAAACACTAACTCCGACGTGGTGGAATACAAAGACCAACAAAGCTGTCACCTCTGAAGGCTACCACAACTAACCGTAAGAATTAGGCGCAACCTCAGGTAAACTCTAGCCTAGACACCACGTCTACGCTATCGATTACTACTCTAACTACGCGCAATAACTAGAGCACTCAATACGAGCTAAGATCCCGTAAACTAAGTAAAGTAAGAACAAAACTTAAATAAATAGAAAACTTAAGAGTTACCAATTGAAGAACTTGAAGAAGATTCGTCTCCGTAGAGGTACAAAGTTGAGGAAGATCTGTCAAGCCGGCTCCTCTTCTACTGTCACCTCTCCTCTCTCCCTATTTTCTACTTTACAAGAGCGTTGGAGATGAGAGTCTATCCATTCGAGGGACGCCTCTACATCTTCATAATATGGTGCACTAAACTATAGGGGTCTACCTCTTTATTTATATCCTAGAAAGCCTTCCACCTCTTCTAAACAGGCGATGTGGGACTAATCCTTCCATCGTTTGCTTGTTGGGCCAAACTGACTTCGGCAATGGTGGAGTTGCAAACCCTAAGGCGATAGGAGGCCGCCCGTTGAAGCGGGCCCCGATTGGGCTCTGGAGAGCGCCGGTCGGCCCCGGGGTGGGGTCGGGTGGCCCCACCCTGTAGCAGGTGGGCCCCACCTTCGGTACGTCGCCTTCTGGTGCCTTCTAGAGTCTTCTAGCGTCGGTTTCGGTGTAGAATTGATATCTTTTGACCCCGAACTTCGAATATAGCAAATGATATGTCCGTTTCGATCATCTCGACGAGCCCGTCGCAATGGTGTAGTCCAATTCATCATTTGAGATAACTTTATTTTGTGTAAAATTAGATACACCTGCAAAACAATCGAGAACAACACAACTCGTGGAACTCGTTAGAATTAAACCCTACAACTATGCTTTATGATTCTTTTCATATTAATTCATGCAATAATTGATAGTATAAAATAGGCATTAAGGACCATCAATAATTATTGTGGAACATGCTAAAACCATTCTTACTAATATTTTAAATGATCTTCCCGAAGAAAAAGAAGAGTTGCTAGAAGAAAATTCTCGGTTAGCTGAAAGTGAACTTTTACCTGATTCATCTCAGTCTATAGTTAAATTAAAACCTGATCTAGCTAATGAGATAATCCCAAATTCTAAGTGAATGTTTGAAATAGAGGATGATTTCTTTAGTGATTTTAGGAATACTACACTTTATCACAAAATTATTCAGCAAGAACAATCTAGAGATTTCAATTCTAGCTTTTCACATCCCGACGATTTAAAAATTTTTAGAGAAATAACAAGAGAATTGATTTTTATTTTGGGTGATGATTGGTTGATGGAATCTGAGTAATTCCCTGAAGTAATTCGTCTAAATTCACCCTCTGTTAGTATAAAGCTATAAGTAGATTCATATCCTTTTCAAGCTTTGTATAACCTAGTTGTAGGAGTTAACATTATGTCATATAATTTTGCTAGAAAATTCTTGAAAGACATACCACTAATCCTTACAAATAAATTATTAAAAATTGTTCAAGATACATTGTTCCTAGTTTAGGAATTTTGAGTGCACTTCCTATTGTTATTAATAATTTCCGCATTTTACTAAATTTTTATATCTTCGATGTGTGGGATTTTGATGTAATGATTGGAATACCCATAGTAAAACTTCTTCAAGAAAGTCATGATGGTAAACTAAGTGTTCAATTTAGGAAAGAACTTAATTTTTCGATACCTATAACTCATACAGTGAAATTTAAAGCAGAGCCCCTTCCTGAATTAGATCCAATAGAAGAGGTTAAGGCTATTAAGTTTGAAAATTTTATTCAACTCGATTTAGAAGATGATACTCAGTTCTTCATTGATGAAGAGGAAGAGGACCTTGTGGATCCTGAACCTCTTGATGAATTACTAGAATCGCCCAAACCTCTTATTGAGTTTAAACCACTACCATCTGGTCTTAGATATATTTTTCTAAATAACGATAAAGAGTATCCTATGATTATAAATGATAAACTTTGTGATGAAGAGACTTATAAATTAATAATTTTTTAGAAAAACATAGAGCTGCTTTTGGATATTCACTCCAAGACCTAAAAGGGATTAGCCCTGTTCTTTGCACCCATCATATACTTACCAATCCAGAAATTACACCTTCAAGAGAGCCTCGGTGGAGACTCCAAAATGCGATGTGAGATACAGTAAAGAAAGAAGTTCTAAAGCTTTTACATGCAGGGATCATATACCCTGTACTGCATAGCGAATAGGTAAGCCCTATGCAGATTGTGGCAAAAAAGGGAGGAATGACAGTTGTTAAAAATAATAAGAATGAATTAATACCCAAAAGAACTGTCACTGGATGGCGAATATGCATGGATTATAGAAAACTCAACAAGACAACGAAGAAAGATCATTTCCCTCTACCTTTCATTGATGAAATGTTAGAACGTTTAGCAAATCATTCTTTCTTTTGTTTCCTTGATGGTTATTCAGGATATCACCAAATCCTGATCCACCCTGATGATCAAAGCAAAACTACCTTTACATGTCCTTATGGAACTTATACTTATAGAAGAATATCTTTTGGATTATGTAATGCACCCGCTTCTTTTCAAAGATGCATGATGTCTATATTTTCTGATATGATAGAAGAAATTATGGAAGTTTTTATGGATGACTTTTTAGTTTATGAAAAAATGTTTGATGATTGCCTAGAGAATTTAAATAAGGTTTTACAAAGATGTGAAGAAAAACACTTAGTCCTCAATTAGAAAAAATATCATTTTATCGTTAGAGAAGGAATAGTGTTAGGACACTTAGTGTCAGAAAAGTGATTGAACAACTACCTCCCCTATTAATGTAAAAGGAGTCCAAAGTTTTCTTGGTCATTATGGTTTTTATCATAGATTTATTAGAAATTTCTCATAAATTGCTAGACCAATGACCAGATTATTAGCTAAGGATATACCCTTTGAGTTTGATGAAGAATGCTTAGAATTATTTAATATTCTTAAAAAAGCACTTACATCAGCATCAATCATTCAACCCCCTGATTGGTCTTTACCTTTTGAGATTATATGTGATGTTAGCGATTATGCTGTAGGAGTAGTCTTAGGACAAACAAAAGATAAAACGCATCATGCAATTACTTATGCTAGCAAAACAATGATAGAAGCACAATTAAATTATACAACCACTAAAAAAGAACTTTTGACTGTTGTCTTCACTATTGATGAATTTATGTCTTACTTAGTTGGAGCTAAAATAGTTGTTTATTCTGATCATGCTGCTCTTAAATATTTGCTCACTAAGAAAGATGCTAAACCATGATTAATAAGATGGATTCTATTACTACAAGAGTTTGATTTAGAAATTAAAGATAGAAAAGAATAGAAAACCCTGTTGCTGATCATTTGTCTAGGATGTGTTTTAAAGAACCCCAGGAACTACTTATTAATGACTCATTGAGAGATGACATGTTATTTAAGGTGACCAAGACAGATCCTTGGTACGCGAATATTATCAACTTTATGGTTGTAGGTTACACACCACCAGGAGAAAATAAGAAAAGACTTATTTATGAAAGTCATCTTCACATGTGGGATTCACCATACCTCTTTCGGTATGTGCTCATTGATTACTCAGAAGATGTGTACCAGTGGAGGAAGGCATGAAGATCATTCAAAAATATCTCTCATCACCATACAGAGGTCATTATAGGGCATTCCGCACTCATGCAAAAATCTGGCAGAGTGGTTTCTTTTGGCCAACCATGTATAAAGACACCAAAGATTTCATCAGAAGATGCGGAGTGTGTCAGAGGCATGAAAATGTCAATGCAAGAGATGCTATGCTACTCACCAACTCACCAACAACCTTTAGATAGAGCTCTTTGATGTCTGCGGAATTGATTACATGGGACCCTTTGTGAAGTCAAAGAATTATGAGTACATTTTGGTGGCAGTTGATTATGTATCCAAGTGGGTAGAAGCTATGCCATGCAAGAATGCTAACTCAAAACACTCAAAGAAGATGTTTGAAGAGGTTATATTTCTAAGGTTTGGAACACCTAGAATGGTTATCAGTGATGGAGGAACATATTTTACTGATAAGAAGTTTCACTTATACCTACAAGCTCATGGAATATGACATAATGTCGCTACTCCATATCATCCTCAGACAAGTGGCCAGGCAGAAACATCCAATAAACAAATCAAAAATATTCTCTAGAAAACAGTAAATGAAATGGGAACTTTATGGAAAGATCGGTTACCTGATGCACTATGGGCATACTGGACAGGTTATAAAACACATTTGGGTATGTCACCATATCAATTAGTATATAGTAAGACCTACCATTTACCAGTTAAATTGGAACATAAAGCTCAGTGGGCTATCAAAAGAGAGAACATGGATCTCGAAGCTGCTGGAGAGAAAAGAAAGATGCAATTATCAGAATTGAAAGAATGGAGAGAGAAGGCTTATCACAATTCAAAGATTTATAAAGAGCGAACAATGAAATGGCATGATAAGAGGATCAAGAAGGAGTTTGCACCAGGAGATAAGGTATTACCTTTTAATTCCAGGTTTAAATTATTCGGACTTGGGAAACTAAGGAGCAAATGTAAAGGACCCTTCACCGTTGTGAATTCATCACCGCATGGAGCAATAACTCTGCAAACAAATGAAGGTACGTTATTCAAGGTAAATGGGCACCGACTTAAACTTTTCTTAGAACCATTTGATTCAGGAGTAGTGGATAAGATTGAATTCATCCAATTACCAACTTATTAAGCTCTATTTTATTCTGGTACGAATTTTTATCCAAAAATATGTCTAACAGAAACATAGGAGTCCGAAGCACCCCGCGGAAGGGCACCCGAGGTGGGCCCAGGTGGGGCCGGTCGGCGCCCCCTGGTGCCCCCTTGTCCCGACTTTCGTCCCCTGTTCCTTCTACACTCTTCCTACGTATATTCGCGTATTATCCACGCGTAATCAGATATCCTTTCGTACGGATCCCGTAGAACCTAAGATCTATCCTCATCCTGTCTCATAAAAACCCATATAAATACGTACCTAGACCCCCTCAACTTTATTCTATAACTAGCCACCTCTCCCTTTAAAAGAGAGCTCTCCAATCTAGATCTACTAGCAATGGCGAACAAGGCGATCGTCTCCTACGGTGTGGACTTCGACAGCATCCCCAGCGATGATTCGAAGGCCCTCATCCTCGCACAGCTGAAGCCTCTCGCCGTCGTGCCGCCAAAGCAAGTTGCAACAATCCCCTAGCATCATGAGCAAGTTTACTACGTGCAAGATCCAGCTGTTCTTCCTCCACCACCTATAAGATTGATGCTTTAAGGAAGCGCAAAAGGAAAGCAGATTGCTATCCCTAAGGGTACCAAACTTCTTGCATCTAGAGCTAATGAACGACTCACGGCGGTCAAGACCGACAAGAAGGGCAACCTGATATGTGCTAAGTACACCAATGCTTCTCGCCCTTCTGATCAAGGAATTTGTGCAAATCCTGATGAAGTACGCTATGTGTTGACACCTCTTAATGTTATCTCTAATAACGGCGCCAAAAATGTTTGAGTAGCGTACCGCCACTAGAATATCAAGTTGTCATCCCCAGCATAACACCAAGAGGTATGGTATTAAATCATACCACCATCTAGAATATAGAAATGTATCCGTAAGTGCACAGATCAAATACCATTATAGCATTTTACCCAGAGTATTACGGGTTGTCATTTATATTTTCCTAAAGGAAGGTCTACATGGCTGTGTAAAGGTAGTGTGTTGACCTAGAGTATAACGGATAGGTATAACCATGTCCTCGCTACTCAATGCAGGGGTAAGTCACAAGATAAATGATAAGATAAGTGTATAATCATCAGCATAAACAGATAGAGACTCCTAGCTATATCATTAGGGTTGCTAGTAGAACATCAAGAGATATTCCTAGGTTATTTCTAGCTACATGTCAAAGTATATTATGGTTAGTGCAATACACCTAGTAATCATGGCTAAGGTTAGTATTATATTTATTTATAGTGGACATACTAAGGAGATTTGAGAACATAGCTCGTCCTTCCGTCGTATACAAGCCCTACTGTGCCTATAAACGGGGTTTGAATTACATAGGACTCAACAAGAATGTTACATCCATGATCTACCAAACCCAGCCTATAGGGTGCATTCGCAGATAAACAACGTATAAGCACCACGCTTACACAATGTTTATCACTCACCCAACGATCGATTAGATGAGCGCTATACGAACCTATGGATAAACATAATGTTAATCTAGCTATACTAAGCATGTAATCATAATAGACAAAGAACATAATAACTATGAATATAAGTAAATAAGAATTCATCAATTCAATTGTAGCAATCATATAACTATACAATAAAAGAGAACAAAGGCGAGAGGAGGTAAGAACTATACCAAATCTAAGCTCTTGATGGCTTCGGAATCCAAGCCTGCGCTTGCCTCCCTCTAGTTCTAATCTACCTATCTAGGCCCTAGCTAAGGACCTCTGATTAGGGTTTCTGGCAGATGATCAGACTTCCAAATGAGAATGAATGAATGGGGTCCCCTCCCCAGGGGGTGCCTCTCCTTTTATCGCCCTGGGCGTTGATCGTGAGCCATCGGATCAAACCAATATTGACGGGCGGCTAGAATTGATCCTCAAAGGCGGTGGAGCGAACCGGGTGAACCGGTGAAAGGTCCTTGTTTGGTTTTGGTAATTGAGTGACAACTTAGGTGGACTAATTATGCTTCTATGAGATTTGCAGAGATTTAGTCCACAGGTACATGTGTGTGAGCAACTATACCATAGAGGTCGTGTGATATGTTGCAAGGCTCACACATGTGATGATGAAGGAGCTTAATGCATGATACATGACATGGAGTCATGTGGCTAGAGGTGAAGATCGAGATAAGACTTGGCTTGATGGACCGGTCACGTGAGGTGAAGGGTAAGTTGGAGGCTTTGAAGCCGTTGGTACCGAGTGTCGGGAGGCTTGAGCAAAGACTTGACGCCGACGAACCAAGGTGATGGTGAAGAGCAAGTGAGGTCAAGATCAATGGACCAAAGGCCATGTGATGATATGAAGTGGATCATATCATTCATGTGAAGAGGTCGGTGCATGTGTTGCATTGGCATTGGAGGAGATGGAATGGAAAGCGCAAGGCAAAGGTATAACCTAGGGCATTTCCATTTCACCAGTCATAGGTGTGTAGAGAAGTTGATGACCAGGTTTAGAATAGATGGCCGTACTATCAAGAGGGGCAAACTTGTTTGCATATTGGTCATCTAGTGCCACTTGAGCGATCTAACTTTGCATTGTGTTGCTAGGATCAAGTGGCGTTGTGAGAAGGAGTGAAAACCCTTTTGGAAAATGTTTGTGAAAATGCTAACACACTTGCACAAGTTGGTGTATACTTGGTGGTGTTGGCACATTTGCAAAAGGGATGGTGTTTGCCGGGTTGAGAGGGGTTTGGGATCATCTCACCCTCCCGCCGAGCTTGCGAGGCGGGATTCGGCGCTTTTGGGAAAGTGAAGTGCTCATTTTCCATTGCGCCGGAGGCCGGAAGTGGAGGCTAAGTCGTCGGAGTGTTTCTCGCTAAGAAACACTCGACCGGACGCTGGTCTTAGGTGGAACGGACGCGTCCGATCATGTGTGCGTGTCCGGGGTGATTTCGGTGGTCACCGGACGCTGGGCGACTGGACGCTCCGGTGCCGTGTCCGGTCGACGTGCAGAGACGGCGCCCTTAGCGCAGCAAAGGAGAGGACCGACGCCGGGGAATTGGTCAGACTGACCGGACGCTGGCCCGGCCGGGAAAAACCAGTTTTGGAGTTTTCGAGTTATGACCGACGCCGGGCGCCGCGCGTCCCGTTGGTTGCAGCGACGCGTCCCCGGCCGAGGTAGCGTGGCGCTGGCTAAGCCGAGGTAGCCGCTTGCGCCGCCAACAGCTAGTTCGAATGGCGGGGACACATGGCGGTGCGGGAGTGACCGGACGCTGCGACCGGACGCGTCCGGTCGTCACTTGGTGCGCGTCCGGTCGGTGCCCGAACAGGTTTCGGGGCAACGGCTCTTTTAGCCCTTGGGGCTATAAGAGGTTGCCTTGGCCGGCTTGGGCTGGCTGCTGAGCACATTAGGGACTTGGTGTCCTTGCTTGGTGGTGCTTGAGAGCCCTCTAACTCACATATGCTTGTAGTGATTACTTCGGATTATGAGTTAGCGATTCTAGTGCATTGCATTGAGAGATTGCAAGGTGTGGCACTAGGTGAGTGAGTTGCAAGCCAGTGGTGCTTATTACTCTTGGAGGTTGCCACCTCCTAGACGGCTTGGAGGCTTGTGGGCATCATGTAGCACACTCGGAGATTGAGTGGTGCTCCGATTGCTAGTCACGTGGAGTGACATTGTGAGGGGGATTGTGCTCACCCCGCGGGGATCGCGAAGAGCAACTCTAGTAGAGCATGTCATTGAGTTACCATCACTTGGGTAGTTGCTTGGGGTGGCCGTGGAGGTCTAGGCATTGGATGCCTATTAGCTCCCGCAACACGAAGTGAGTGGTCGACACAACGGGGACTAGCTTGGTGGCAACCAAGTGAACCTCGGTGAAAAATCAATGTGTCAACTTGTCTACTCTTCTCGTCGGTTTGTATTCACTAGCTAGTATTATCTTGTTCATTACTTATGCTAGTGAGTAGTGGTTGCTCTTGTGTAGCTAGTTTGCTTGTGTAGCTTGCTAGTTACCTTCTTAGCTTGTGTGGCTTAGAAGTAGCGGTTGCGTGGCTAGTTGGCTTGTGTAGCCTTGCTAGTCACATTGCTTAGTTTGTGTAGCTAAGCAATTGAGCTCACTAGTTAGGCTTGTGTAGCCGCGCTAGTGAGAACTACTAGTGTGCTTAGGCTTTGTGCGCTTTGCTCACTAGTATGTGTAGGTGCTCCTCGGTTTGATTGAGTACTAGTTGCTTAGGTTTATGTAACCTTGCAACCTAGTATTGGATAGGCGAGCACTACCTAGCCTTGCACCTTAGTGACTTAGTTAGAATCTTTGTAAGGTGCTTAGATAGAGGGTTGTAGTCCTTGTTAGACCGATAGTTTTAATTCTGCATTTAATTTGGTCATCCACTGCGATTAGATTTTAGAAAGGACTATTCACCCCCCTCTAGTCCATCATCTCGACCCTTCAACCGGGACCCGACCGGGGCCAGGGCCAGACCGGCCGATCTGGGGTGGGACCGGCCGGTCCCACCTGGTGGCCTCTGGGCCCCCGGCTCGGCGTGGTGCCTTCTTGTCTCTTCTAGAACCTTCCTGTGTAGCCGTGGAGTCCATTTTCTGTTTTCTTGTTCCGATAAGCTTGTATGTTTGTGCCTTTTCTGGATTACGCCTGCATAAATAGTAAAACACCAAAACTCGTGGAATTCGGTCAGTGTAAACCCTATGTCTACTTTGGTGATCATAATTGCATCCTTTTCATGGCTTGTTGACAGTTAAATTTATACGATAGTGGCCATCAACAACTCCCCCAAGCTTAACCTTTGCTAGTCCCTTAGCAAAGAAAACTTAGAAAAGTTATTAAAAATATGTGTATGTTTAAGCACTGTTGCCATCTCGGAGCAACTCTCTCTAAATATACCTGCAGCCAGATAAAAATTCTCCTCCAATTTTATGCAATAACTGAGTTGACTTTCAAACTTACCCACATTACCTTGGACTATGGGACTTATCAGCTCTTCCTTGGATCTTAAGCACTTGATAGACAGAAAGATCCCATCTGAGCACTATGTCTTAAGTTCTTCGATCGGCAATCATCCTAGAGTGTTTAGAGGTTTTCAAATAAAACTCAGAGCTTCCCATGTATGACACTCTCAAGTCTCTCAATATATGTGGTATTTGTGGATCCTCACCAAGACAGTGATGATGGTTGCCTTTCTTTTCATCTTATACTAAAGCTTTTGTAGAGCTCATAGGTAAGGAGAAAACTAAAAGAGCAAACTTACAATGCATATGTTGTTGAGTCAAACAATGGATCCATGGAGAAATAAGTCATATAGTTGAACCAAGATGTATAGGTGCATGGATATGGTGGATATATGGTGGAACCTAATTCTGCTCAGCTCCTTGAATGCTTCTCTCTCAGTTGAAATATTGAAGACTGGCCAGAGGTTATGAGCTATCTTTTTTTTAGGGAGTCAGGCATCTGGGTACCCATCATTTTGTATTGGGACACTTGTCCATCTTTCTTTCTTCTCCCTCTTCTCTCTTTTTTTTTAAAAATCTTTTTGCATAGCTCATAGCACTCCTTTTGGCATTGATGGATTTAGAGAGATAATCATAGGAATATGGAGCATTATTGGGTGGCTAATCTAATGGAATATTTTTGGTGTTCTCTCCTAGTGTAGAGAAAAATATTTTTGAAATGGATGTAGGTGGAACGGTATGTTGTTGCACCTACTCTAGTGTAGAGTAGTGCATATGGAGGTCGATCTTGATTCAAGAATATGACAAATCTCTCACCAGGGTCACAAAGGTTGACAAAACTCAATGCAAGACAAGCAGCATTTATGTGGAAATTTAACTAGCCTATCTTATCATGTTTGGCTCTAGTGGGAATGTAAGCTTTGTCATATAGGAACTCAACATATTTTTGTATTTTTTTCAAAGATAAATCTCCAGAACTCTATTGTCACTTAGAACTAGATAAATAGCAGCTCAAACTTTCTCAATCTTATCAATTAGGTACCTAGACTTAGTTCAAGCATATGCAACCCACAAGTTTCAGGCTCAGAGCAAATTCTCATGTCAAAATAGTTGGAGCTAAAACTCGAGAAAACTTTTGTCTAAGCTCTAGGCATTTCAGAGGTGTTGTAACAGAGCAGCTTATCATTATTTCAATTCAATCATTCAAGAGCTTCCTTTTTATTGACTCTAGACAGACAAATATTTTTATTTGGTTTCTTATTTTTTTCAAAGACTCAAACTATAAAACTCAAAAGGCTCTAAGGACTCTTAAAAAGCATGGACCTTCATGTGCCCATATATTTTTGATATTTTTAGGTTTTCTTAGATACTATGGTGAACCTTCAGATGCTCACATATTTTTGGTATTTTTCATTTTTATGACTGACTCAAAAATCACGTAGGTACACTTACCTGGGTACCTAGGGGATGCCTTCCCCTAAGCTAGTTGTTGTCGTGGTTGAGCATTAAAGCTGAGCAATCCTCTCGTTGGAGCTTATGCTTGTGAGAGCTGGTGTAGCCAAGAATCTTCATCTCTTCCAACAAGAAGTTGCTGCCTTTACACAGTGGTTAGCTATGTGCAAGAAGGTGTGCTTTGAGTGATGAAGATGATAATCCCTTGGTGGACTGGCTCTCAGAGTCATCCTGCAGTAAACATCTCACAAAACACCAAAACTCGTGGAACGGATTAGGATAAACAGTTAGTGGTTAGCCGTTCGAGGATTAGTTATTGTGAGAAGTTTCGAAAGTTATTATGGTGCATTCAAAATGGCAGCATGCTCAATGATTATTTTTGAATTTTTCTTTTTCTAAATAAAATGGAAATATGAACTCTAATTTTTATTTTATTTTTATGCCACCACGGTGAACACTTCTGTAGCTTGCGCTATAGGCATGTCACATGGGGCTTTAGGGTTTTCCAAATGTTTTTGTGATTTTATAAAGATGATAAAAACTAACTATGAACTAAAAAGTGCAAGAAAGTAAATGGATAACTACTACTATTGTTACCTTATGGCAAGGGTGTGGAGTTTAAAGTCCTCCGGACAAGACTTCTAGTCGTCTTCACTGCTGGGGTGCTTCATCGAATCCCGAGGATGGGGACCTGGAGGTTTGACCTCCTGGTGATGATGACTCAGTTGAGGAGGTTACCTTTTCTTTCCATACCTTCGTAGGCTGTACCTTCGGTGCTGTAGGTTCTTCCTTGATTTCCTCCTCCTCAACAGTGCTCTTTTGAGAGCGATTCCTCCGGAGCTGACGTCTCCTCTTGGACTGGGTAAAAGCTGCTAATCCAGGAGAGTTATAATCTTTAAAATAACAACGTACCTTCTCTCCTGGGAATTGGAAGTGGACTTGGCCTAATCCATTGTAGATGATCGCGTTGGTGGTGCAGAGGAACGGCCTTCCAAGTATGATGGGCATCTCGTCTTCTTCTCCCATGTCCAGTATCGTGAAGTCGGTCGGGACGTAGTGGTCCTGGATCTTGACCATGATATCTCTCGCTACTCCCTCCAAAAATCTCGTCGTACTGTCCGCCAGCTGCAGCTGCATATAGGTAGGGTACAAGGGTGTATCGAATAATAAGTCATATACCTTTTTGGACATTATGTTGACAGCTGATCCGGTGTCACAGAAGACGTTGTAGAATGAGCACTGTCCAATAGTGCAATCAATGGCTGGCATGCCTGGATCCTCCTTCTTGGTTAAGAATGGTGAAGCTAGGAGGTGGTCATACTTGTACTCAACAGCTTTGACTACTTGGACTTGCTTTCTCACTTGTCTTCTATTCTTGTTCTTTTTCTTCCCATTTAAATTCCTCTTGGTTCCTTCATTTGTTGGCTTGACTTGGAAGTAAGCTCCTCTTGGATCTATAGGAGCTTCAAGGGTCTTGTTCTTGAAACTGAACTTCTTTTTATTGCCCTTGATGGTGAAATAAATCTTGGCATTGTCTGTGTAGATGACAGCTTTTGCAGTGCTCAGGAATGGTTGGCCAAGAATGATAGGACTCTTGGGATCTTTGCCGGTATCTAGGACTATAAAGTCTATAGGGACATATGATCTCCTGATTCATATGCACACGTCATCTAAGATTCCCTTGGGGTACTTGATCATCTGGTCTACAAGCTGTAAAAACATATCTGTGTACAATAAAGGTGCCATGGAAAGACTTGGTCAAAAATTACCTTAGACATGATGTTGACACTGGCGCCTAGATCGCAGACGACTTCTAGAAAGTCATGCTGCCCAATAGAGATGGGAATCATAGGTCTCCCTAGATCTCTCCTCTTGGGTGGCATGGAGTCATCCTTCCATCCTGATGATGCTTCAACGTAGTAACCTACATACACATCAATAAGATTCACGGTCTTGGGCTCTAGAGGTTGCCCTGGAATCTTACCTTCGTTGGTCGGTGGAACAGCGGCCGCCAGCTGAGCTAATTGTTGTTCTATCATTTTATTGAAGCTAAGCTGGTTCTTAACAGTAGTGGTAAAGCTATCTATTTTAATGTTTATGTTCTCTAGCATTTTATCATTGGATGCTACCTTCCTAGACAAAGTCTCCACAATTTTATTTTGGTTGGAGATCACTTCTCTCAAAGGCAGTTGAGCATAGTTATTATAATTATTGCCTTAAAAGTTACCTTGGTAGTTGGGCCTTTGCTGTTTCAGCCTTGATTCTGAGGACGATAATTATTGTTGTTGTTGATGATGAAGTTCACGTCCTCACGGGTCTTAGGACAGCTGTTGCCTGAGTGTCCCATATTGCCACACACTTCACAGGTCATGTATACATCATTAATGTGCATGACATCTTATCTCTAGCTTGTCTTATCTTCTAGCTTCTTCATGAGTAGATCTATCTTGGCAGACAGCATGTCTACCTCCTTTAGCTGGTGCATTCCTCCACTCCTCTTGTGGGTCATCTGGCGCTCATCATTCCAATCTTGATTAGAGGCCATCTTCTCTATAAGAGCAGTAGCTTGTGGTATGGTCAGTGATATAAATGCACCTCCAGCAGCAGCATCAACATTATTGCGGATGCTGTTGGTGAGCCCATCATAGAAAGTTTGCATCAGGAGCCAATTCTCCATCCCATGATGAGGACATTCAGATATGTAATCTTCAAATTATTCCTAGGCCTCTGGGACTGACTCATCATGTTGTTGCTGGAAACTCGAGATCTTCCCCGTTAGGGCACTCGTCTTGCCCATTAGAAAGAATCTTGCTAGAAACGCTGTGGAGCACTTGTCCCAAGTAGTATGATTATCTTTGTTGGTGTAGAACCATTGCTTTGCCTTTCCCAACAGTGAGAATGGGAACAGACGTAGTAGCACGGTATCTTTTAGTACATCCTTCAGCTTGAAAGTGCTATAAATCTCTAGGAAATGTTGGAGATAAGCATTTGCATCTTCATGTGCTTTCCCACAGAACAGGTTAGCTTGCACCATGGTGATAAGAGCTGGCTTGAGCTCAAATCCATTCTCCTCAACTTCGACGTTAGGTCCAATGCGGATGTTGTTGGTGTTCGGAGTGAAACTTATGCAGTGACTTATCAGCCATTTCTTTGAAAGCTAGTGCTAAGTTGGCCTCTTGTTGCTCTTCTTCTTCTTCTCTTGTAGGAGCTTGCTCCTCCAAAGAATGAACCTCAGCAGTGGGTGTCCTTGATGAAGATTCAAAGATGTCCCTCACTTGGTGGAATTTCTTTCTTCAAAAGAGTTTCTCTAGATTTTTAACGTAGTTATCTGGCAGATCAAAACCACTCATTCATTACACTGCATAAGATTTCACAATGATAGAAAACACAAGGGTAAGCCTACATTGAGTAGGGGGTCTATGGTTTCCTCTATCTCATTAGTTTATTAGGTCTATCGCTATCCTTTTAAATTGCCAATTGCCTTCCCCGGTAACGGCGCCAAAAATGCTTGTTGACACCTCTTAATGTTATCTCTAATAACGGCGTCAAAAATGTTTGAGTAGCGTACCGCCACTAGAATGCCAAGTTATCATCCCCAGCATAACACCAAGAGGTGTGGTATTAAATTATGCCACCATCTAGAATATAGAAATGTATCCACAAGCGTACAGATCAAATACTATTGTAGCATTTTACCCGGAGTATTACGGGTTATCATTTATATTTTCCCAAAGGAAGGTCTACATGGCTGTGTAAAGGTAGTGTGTTGACCTAGAGTGTGACGGATAGGCATAGCCATGTCCTCGCTACTCAATGCAGGGGTAAGTCACAAGATAAATGATAAGATAAGTGTATAATCATCAGCATAAACATATAGAGACTCCTAGCTATATCATTAGGGTTACTAGTAGAACATCAAGAGATATTTCTAGGTTATTCCTAGCTACATGTCAAAGTATATTATAGTTAGTGTAATACACCTAGTAATCATGGCTAAGGTTAGCATTACATTTATTTATAGTGAACATACTAAGGAGGTTTGAGAACATAGCTCGCCCTTCCGTCGTATACAAGCCCTACTGTGCCTATAAACAGGGTTTGGATTACATAGGACTCAACAGGAATGCCACACCCACGATCTACCAAACACAGCCTATAGGGTGCATTCGCAGATAAACAACGTATAAGCGCCACGCTTATACAATGTTTATCACTCACCCAACGATCGATTAGATGAGCGCTATACGAACCTATGGATAAACATAATGTTAATCTAGCTATACTAAGCATGTAACAACAATAGACAAAGAACATAATAACTATAAATATAAGTAAATAAGAATTCATCAATTCAATTATAGCAATCATATAACTATACAATGAAAGAGAACAAAGGCGAGAGGAGGTAAGAACTATACCAAATCCAAGCTCTTGATGGCTCCAGAATCTAAGCCTGCGCTTGCCTCCCTCTAGTTCTAATCTAGCTATCTAGGCCCTAGCTAAGGAGCTCTGATTAGGGTTTCTGGCTGATGATCAGACTTCCGAATGAGAATGAATGAGGGGTCCCCTCCCTAGGGGGTCCTTTTATAGCCCTAGGCGTTGATCGTGAGCCATCGGATCAAACCAATATTGATGGGCGGCTAGGATTGATCCTCAAAGACGGTGGAGCGAACTAGGCGAACCGGGACCCAACCGGGGCTAGGGCCAAACCGGCCGGTCCCACCTGGTGGCCTCTGGGCCCCTGGCTCGGCGTGGTGCCTTCTCGTCTCTTCTGGAACCTTCCTGTATAGCCGTGGAGTCCGTTTTCTGTTTTCTTGTTCCGATAAGCTTGTATGTTTGCGCCTTTTCCAGTTTACGATAAATAGTGAAACACCAAAACTCATGGAATTCGGTCAGTGTAAACCCTATATCTACTTTGGTGATCACAATTGCATCCTTTTCATGGCTAGTTGACGGTTAAATTTATACGATAGTGGCCGTCAACTCTATGCTAAGCCCATCGCACCTAAGCCTAAGCCTAAACCTAAGAGGAAGAGGGCAACATCAGCATTAGCACTGGAGAAAGTTTCCAAATAGCCAACACCAACCTTACGCATGCTCAACGAGAAGCTTGAAGGTCTCTCTAACCTTGTCAAGGAGATGGAGACGTCCAACAAGCTGAAGGACAAGCTCGTAGGAGACATAGAAGAGAAGGTTGGGGTTAATCTCAAGTTAATCCACAGCCTCAAGCGTGATAAAGATAAACTTGAAGAAGAGGTCGCAGCCATCAAGGAAATAATTCAGGGCCTCAACAATGAAGGGCAGTATTAACTGCCTAGTTATTCAATAAGGCACACTTTCGCTAGTTTAATTAGTCAGTCAAGTCGAGTCATTTTTAGGGCAAAGCCTAAAGAGCTAGGGCAGTCGTTAGCTCAGTCATTAAAGCATCTGTTGAATTATTTTATATCACCACCATAAATGAATAAAGTGCCTTATTTTATATTAATGTGGATTATCTACTCTACTCTCTATTTTTAGAATATTTTGTCTCCACATATTGCGTAGAGAATATGCATAAAACAAGTGTAGGGGAAGCACAACTAGTCACGAAGCGAAAATACAATCGGAAAAGCAGCGTAATTCGGAGCAACATCGAACCAACACTGCACACGCGAAGCAGGACCCGCAGGACCCCCGAGGTGGGGCCAGTCGGCGCCCCTTGGCACCTCTCGCCTTCTCGTTTCGGTCACGCTCAGGTTTGACTTAATTACAAGTTAATTGAATATATTATACTCTGAATTTTGATTCAAACTATAAATCTTCATATTAAATGCTTTAAAAGCAATGAACCCATTCAATCCATGACTTGAGAAAAATAAATTATATGACACCTCTCTAGAGTTGTGTTCGTTATGAATTTATAGTACTTCATGATTGACTAAGTTATTATGAAGATAATGATTATGCACTTTCTGATAATTTATCTTTGGAGATCTTATTAAAAATTTAAAGACATTTAGCTTCACTCCTCTTTGTATAGCATACAATAAATAATCATATCAATCAAATTTAATTATGGTTGAGAGGTTTATCATATTCCCAGCATCACATGATAAAAATTAAATAATTCACTGTCTAGAGCAACATTATAAAGGAGGCATGAGCTACTCAAAAGAATTCTGAGGAAATAAAAAGGGACAAGTGTCTAAAACCTCAAAAAGATAGATCACGAGGAAATAAAAAGGGACAAGTGTCCGAAACCTCGATCTAAGAAAGAAAAATAAGCATGTGCTAAGCAAAAAGAAAAGCTCATGGTACCTCCAACATAATATGTCTAGAAGTGAGAATTCTTTCTGATATAGGAATATGATATTTCTCTCCCGTGCTATACAAATATCCACATCACTGGTGCCACTATAAATGAGAGAGTCGAAGCCATGTTTTTACCAAATACACCTCTACTCCAAAAAAGACATAATTACAGAAAGGAGTGATCAATCTTAAAGCTCTCTTACTCCGCAATTACTTGAGACTTCATGATAGACACTTTAAAATTTTATAATACATGATTACTAGACTAGTACTATATAATTTAAGTCCCAAGTTATGCATTGAATGAGTACCCATTTTACTAAAACTAACCTTTTTCTCAGGATGAGCAAAACCCTAAGTGTGGGGGTAATTGTTAACACCTGTTATCATCCAAAATTTATTAGCAATTACCACTTCCCAAGGAATGAATATATAATAAGAATAGGGTTATCACTGACAATTTCCATGAGTTTTGGTGATTTATGCATTTTTAGGAAATTTTCTAGAAAAGCCTAAAAGAGGAATTTAAGTGCTAATTAACCATGAAACTTAACCACGACGCAAGAATATCACCGGAGGGTTCAGAAAGGATCCAGAAGACACCCAAAGAAGTGGGGCCCGCAGCCACCACCAGGTGGGGCCAGCCGGCCCCACCATGGGCCGCCTGGCGCCCTAGTGTAGCAAATGGTGCCCCCTTCTAGAATGTTTCTCCTACCGCCTAGGGTTTTTATCCTGGCCGCTTGTTAAGTCGGTTTGATCCAACGGCGCGTATTGATCCCACCGGGCTATAAAAGGAGGGCCATACCCCCCTGGAGGAGGCCAGATCAAGAGATGAAGAGTTAGAGCTTTAGATAGAGATCCACTAGATCTAGGCTAGCAGTCAAGATAGAGATTAGAGAGATAGAGTATAGGAGTAGAGATTCAGAGGAGCCCCGGCCTGTCGGAGCATCCTAGGAGCTGTATTCGTCTGGATTCGACTCCCTCGTCCGGAGCTGCGTTCTGAGGTACTTTTATATTTAATATTCTGATTCAAGTGAGCATTTGTTTATATTAGTTCTTTGGTTTGCAACTCATATTACATTGAGTACTTTGAATTTGGTAGCTCCTAGGTCAGAGTAGTTTTTGTAGCGTAGACGTGATGTCTGGGTTATGATTACTTATGAATGTCCCCTGATTAGCCGGATAGTGGTAGCTCACGTAGATGACTTTATAGCTATGTTGAATCCTCTGTAGTCCACTTTCCGTTGATAGGACAGATAGGCCTATAGGTGTCTGGTAGGTAGATTACTCTGTTTCTTCTCCTATTCAAATCACTGGTCCGATAAGATAATATTATACAAGGTTTACTGGTAGTTAGAACTAGGATGCAATAGATATCTCCTCGTTCTCAATAGTTTTCTAGATTGTTTGTACCCCTTTAGATTAAGAGTATTAGGCTAGATCATAAATCACCTACTGTTCCTTTGGGTTCGATATTAAAACCAGGTTGATCTTGGTGAAGTGCTGATCAGTATATATTTGTGCGCTTGCGGATAATCTGATTATAGTTATTATTTAGGGTGCAGTTAATTTATACCAACAAAGCACGTACCGTTGACTTGATCGAGCATGAGAAGTCAGCATCACAAGCCTTAAAGTTAGACCAAGAACATAGTAGTATGAAGATCATAGAGGTAAAGAAGCCAACGTGGGATGATTAGCAGAACGTCCCAACTCAATATATCCATGGCAGGCCTCTTCTCAGTTGGGAGAAACTTAAGCAAATCGTAGCAGGGATCAAATGGATGCATGATTGGTATATAAGAGCATCTGCTGCTTTGATCTTGGTGATCAACATTTGTATACCACCAAATGCTTTTGCAACTGGGTGAAGGCTATGGTTATCTTCGAGGACTTGTGGCTAATGATGAACCTTCAGAGGCTTGACGTACAACTTGTGACGGTGTTTGCATTGTAAGTGTGACTAACAAATACACATGTTACTAACATTCAGGTGAACAAATTAATAGACAAGCTTTAATTTCTTACTCTAACAAATACATGTGCACCTTGCAAAATGCAATATGATGGGGAAGAGATACGTTACAGTCCAGATCAGACATATGATGAGGAAAACATGATCGGGTATCTCAGCCCAATGAAAATATGCGAGGAGCAGCACGCGTTCACAATTGGTGATGGCCATGATGATTTAAAGGGCTTAACACCTGCACGGGCTAAGGTGAAAAAATCAGATCTTAAAAAAATTTGATACCAAATACGCCCTCTACCTAGGAGAAGCAATGCTAAAATTTAAAAACAGGCGATGCATAGTGGTCCCCTACAATTTTAGATAAGTGTGAGTTTACATACATCAAGTTAAGAATTCCATGACACATGCCTCATTACAAAATTTGATCCTACAGGGACCATTCGATCTGTTTTTTAATTTATCCTAGGGAAGGAAGAACACTGGTACTAGACTCCGCGCATTACGCAAGTGAAGCTTATGGATTATTCTTGACAATCTTAGAACAGTAAGCCTATATATATGCATGTTTTATTTATCTATAAGAGTTGCATAATCACTTGGTGATTCTATTTGAGATCATAGGGTATATAGGTATTATAAGATATCAAAAGGTCCATATGACTTCTCTAAACAAGGAAAACTAATGGATATACTTCATAACTGGCCGGTACATAAATAAGTGCATATTAGACATGTACAATTAATACATAGGATAATTCAGAAACTAAATAACTACTCGTCCATTATAGTGCCACAAGCAACCACTAGGAACGCTGCACTGTGGCTTCTACATGTGTGAGTTTATGAGAGACAACGGATGATACATCAGAAATCCAGATAAGGTACAAGTAGCCGTCATTTATAAGTTTTGTCATTAATGGTGCATAAATTGGTTATCAAGTGAAAATATATAATGTTAAATTATAAACATACTTTCTTTTTAGGCCTATGCAGAAGATCCCATAGAAAATTTTGATGAAAGGACCTTATACAATATAGTTGAGGATCTCTGCTCATTCATCATAAAAGAAGACATCCCACCTGAAGAAAAATATCATGATCCAAGCAGTGAATTAGGAAAGCCAGAATATAGAGCACTAACAGATATTAGGCGTCTTAATCTTAGTTGAGACGATTATTAAGGCTTTCCTAATTAGAGAAAATGTTAAAACTTTAGATGTAAATATATGTATGATACGTATGTGATGTACATAGATTTATATTGAAGTATGCATGTATGATATAATATAATTTTGATGTACAAAGATCTATATTGATGTAAATAAATGTATGATAGAATTTAATTGCATGTTATCATGAGTTTCAATATAAATAAATAGGTTTCCATTTGAATTTCAAAAAATGGCAGGAAACTTTCTACTGGCGGTTGGTAAGTCAACCGCTAGTGAAAATGGATCATTTCTACTGGCGGTTGACCGCCAGTAGAAATGGATTATTTCCACTGGCGGTTCTCAAGAAACCGCCACCGAAATGATCCATTTCTATCGGCCTTTTCGCACCGGGCGGCTCGAGATCCGTCGGTCTTTGAGGTGTTTACCACCGCCAAAGATTGCTCTTTTTCTCGTACTAGTGTGCTGCTCTTCCTACATATATCCAGCAGTTAGTTGCATTGCTCAGTCAGATATATGGTCGATCCTGCATCACTGGCAATATCGTAGTTGTGTTTTTAAATAAATTTTGGTGCGTGCTTTATATGGTTCAGAAACCCTCTATTTTTAGCAGTTTTTTGTTCTATGTTTTTTATGCTAGTAATCGTATGTTAATTTAATGTTTTCTAGTTCTAAATGGTGTAATAATTAATTAACAAACCCAATAGCTGTGCAGTGGAGACATGTTATCTTAGCTTGAGATGTGCTTGTTTGTTATTTTCAACTTTGAGCATAGCCAGCATTAGGAGCTTGTTTTGATTATCATTAATGTGTAATTTATATAACATGACTAGCTTCTTTTTAAGTAGCAAACCAACCTTTCAATTACTTGTAGCTATAGTTCATTTGTTAGGGTTTTTTCCTATAAAAGTTAGTCGAAACAAGATCTGAAGCTAATGGCGTCTCCTAGCTGATGGTCTTGACGATTTGGTGTTTGACATCTATAAAAAGGAGGTATGTATATTTTTTTACTTTAGTTTTTGTTAATGCAATATATTTTTTTGTCTCATTTCTTTTTATGTGTTAGGTTTTGAAGCATTTGATAAAATGAATCCTAGAATGTTGAGAACCTTGGGAAGGATGAAGGTGAGTTAGACAATTTTTTATTTGTGTAGAAACATGGATGCTTTTTTCTAGGTAGTTTTTTCTATCTGGTTTTTAATAGTGGTATAGGAGGTTTGTTCTTTACAAGTGTATACCCATTTTTCAGGTGCTAGTCCTGAAGTTTGTTCCTTATTTGTTTGGTCGGTAGGTGTACTTATATTTCTATGCCCTCTTGGTGTGTTTACTGCTGTATTTTTCCAAGTTGCAATAATTCAACATAAAGTTAGAGCTCTTCTATTAACAGTTCTTCTGTTTGTGTTTATTGTTGTGCGAGCAACAGGTGAGTAGCAGGCTAGATGTTTGTCTATATACTTTTGGTAGTTCAATTCAACATGCAGTTAGAGCTCAACTTTTTGTAGGGTGTTTGTTAGTTATTCAGTAGCTGCATCCATTTTCGATATACAGTTTTAAAACACTAGTAGTTTGTTGAGTTGCTTAGTGAGAAGCAATGTTTTAAAGGCGTCACCAAGGCGACGACTAGGCATCTAGGTGTACCCAGCTCATCTTGGAAAACAGTGGCACCTTGGCACCTAGGTGCCTAGGAGCCGCCTAAGCATCTAGACGTACCCAACACTCGCCTAGACACCCGCATTTAAAACATTGTTGAGAAGTCAACGACTAAAATAGTTGCTTGGGTTTTCTCTATATGTAAGTAGTATCAAGTTTTCACATTTCAACCATGGGGTTATGTAACTAAAGTAATTGTTTCTCCTGCTACAATGGTTAGGACTTGAATAGTGTCATAGGCACTTATTTGATTTGTTTAACCCCAGTGAGAGTTGTAACCTTAATCTTGCCCTATATGAGTTATTTTCCTACAGCTTTAGTCAAGTTTGCTTTTAAGACTCTTTGCTCAGTTCGTGTGCAATAACCGGCTACCAAGGTTTCATCCTTTTCATGTAATAGGGGAATCATCCTTTTAAGCAATCATTAGCCAGTGACTAAAGCTTAATTTATTCTTTTTCTCTGTGTGTGTCTTTCTCTGTGTGTGTTTTTATCTCTCTATGACATGGTTTTAGACCTTTTTCTAGTTATGGGCTTTTTTGTGGACCTTTTTTTATCTAGATTTGTTGACCATGTGTGTCGAAGCTTTTGTGTGTGTAGGTTGTATGTGCCATTGTGTGTGTTTGCTTGTGTCTGTGTGTGTTTAGTTTCTGTGTCAGTGTTTGTCTATATATATTCAGGTGTCTATCTACTTGAGATTTTTTTCAAGCTCTTTTGTACGTGCGTGTGTGTTTGTTTTGTCTTTTTGGTTGTGTGTGTTTCTTTCTCACTCACTCTTTGTATTTTGAGTTCTTTGTGTGTGTGTGTTTTATGTTTTTATATTTATTTTTTATTTGTTTAGTTATGGATGTGTTTTGATTTTGATTGTTTGTGGTGGAGTAGAAGGTATAGTTGAGCTGATTTTTATAGCTGTTTTTTTTTTGAATTTTTGCTAGCTTTGATGTGTTTGTTAGCTTCAATCTTCTTTGTGTGTTTGCCTTTTCGAGGGGCTGTTTTTGATGTGTGTGTATTATGTGTGTGTGTATTTTTTATGTTTAGAGTAGATTATGCCTCTATGCCATTTGCGTGGTTGTGTTGTGTGTGTGTGGGTGCTTTTGTGTGTGTCTCTTTGTGTTTGAGCTATTATTGCTATCTTTATAGTTGCAGCTCATTTATTTTTGTGTGTGAGTGTCAGTGTTTGTACTATTGTCTCTATGTGAGTTTATGTGTTTCTCCGTGTGTGTGTGTGTGTGTGTGTGTGTGTGTTGTGTGTTAACCTGTATGTGTCTCTCTTTTTATTTGTGGGTGTCTCTCCCTATTTGTACTCCCTCCGTTCTAGAAAACATGCATTTCTAGCATAATAATATATTTTAGTGTATCAAGTTTGACTAATCTATATCTATACCTAATACTTAAAAGGCAAAATTTTTTGCGATAAAATCTTTCGTCCAACTAAGAGATTGACTCGGTTACAAGCTCATCTATTTTGGTCCATCTATTTTTTTAGTCTATCACCCCTTAACTACCGGACGACATAGACTTATATATATAATCCATGCTCATACGACTTAGAGTAGTTCTTTTCTAACACGATATAGAGTCTGATTTTAAAATGTAGTGAGTCATGTAAGGATAAGTTATAACTGGCCAATAAATTAGAAGGACTACAATAATCTCATACCAATAAATTAAGGTATCTTTATTCCAGCTGACCAAATTAGACAATACCAAATAAAATATCATATCAAATAAAAGATCACGACAAGAAGAAACTCGAAAATTTAACTTCGTCTACAGCTCTCTATGTAACGGGTACATCGACCCGACATCATGTGGGAGCACGTCGTCACTTGGCTACGCTTTGGCAAGCGCCGCAAGAGGCATGACCTACTGGACGCTTCACGCTCACTGTGGTTGCGTCGCCGAGGCACGAGAAGATGAAGACTGCAGCGAAGGTGCCCAGGCCTAAGTGTTGGTACCTCCGTGTCTAAGAGGGAGAAGCTCTTATCCGCTGTGATGCCGGCCTCGGTGAGGGCCAAGACGATGAGCTTCACCTAGGGCAACAGACCCTCATAGTTTCGGTCGCCGGCGCCCTGCACCTTCGCCGTGCTCAGCGACATCCGGCCCAGCCACGTGTGGATCCAACCATCAAAAAGCACTGACTAGCGCAACATTGGCCGGCTGCCCACGCGATGGTCAAGGAGATCCAGCTAAGCACGTTCGCGACATGTTGTGGTCGCTGTAGCTGGAGTGCTGGACATGCCTCTCCGTCTTCTCCTGAAAAAAGGTAAATACTAAATAATAAATAAATCAGTATTACGTATCCTTAAAACTTTGGCTCTTAATAAACAAATATTTGTACTGCTAAGTTGTTGACATAGTGTTGGTTAGAAATAAATTATTATTATTATTATCCAAATCAGCTAATGGCCTAACTAATCAAAGCATAAACTAAAATCTTAATCGTTTTGTCATCCTATCTAATTCAAAATAAATATTTTTTCAGGAAATTCAATATCTAACCCCTCGCAGACTTTAATAAGATATTAAAATTGCATATATTTTCAAGAAACTTGATATCTAACTCAACCAACACATAGATAGAATGAAAACTAAAGTTATGATATGATATTACAAGTAAATATTTTTATGTCTTACAAGAAAGCAAAAGGTCTATTAAGGTTGTATTTTAATTCAATATACAAAATCAATATGACATGTCATATTATTACCAATATTAACTTTATGATACCGCATGCCATGGCTATTTATGGTAAAGATAGACGACTAAATCATGTATTTATAAGATGCTTTAGGGATATCAATACACATTATTGTCGATGATGTCTTGTCTATACATATTGTCCGGTGAGAAAGGTGTTAACAAATTAAGTGTGAAAATAAAGACCCGTTGCAACGTATGGGCACTTTTCCTAGTTATAGATAAAAAACTATAAACATTTATAATGTCAAATAAACACCATTAGATTAATTATGAAATGTATTTTTATAATAAATTAATTTGAAGTCATAAATACAAATGCTATTTGCTAGAAACTTGGTCAAACATAGATCATTTTATCTGGCACGGAACGTATAGTTGCATGTTTTTTTGGAACGAAGGGAGTATTTGTTTATTTGTTTGCCTTTTTTGGAGTTGCTATTATGTCTGTGTATCTGTAAGTGTCTGTCTGTGTCTCTCTCAATTTGTCTCTCTTTTTCTTTCTCAGGCATCACATAGACCCTAGAAGAAGGTCACATCTGATGTTGGATCAGAGGCTGTGCACAAGCTTATAAAGAATGATCAGGAGGAAACTGCCACTCCTGCTACTGTGGACATTGTTCCTGCCTCTAAAAACTCTTCTGCTATAGGGTCAGTTCTATGCAAATTTTAATCTCCCTCTTGCAACTATGCAGATTATTGTACTGAACAAAAACAAACCAAATGTTTATTCTTTTCTTTGACAGGGCTGCTACATGTAACAACTGAAAGGTTCGCTCTAGGCCCAAGACATCTATTCCAAAGGAGAAACTACTCTGTGAAAAGGAATAAGAACACTAAGAATGGCGTCAATGAAGTAGATAAGATAAACTGATGTTTCAAAGAAGATTGACAAGGAACATGAGGCAACCTATTGTAGGGAAGAAGAGAAAAAGGCAACACCCTCAGCTCCAGCATCGTAGTTACAAGTTTTATTTGGTTTTGCTTCAACTCTCTTTGTTTCCAAATTTACACTGATGTTGGAATTCTAAAGAGACCCTTGTTGAATATGATAGGATTTGTGAAGAGAAAAAGAAGCCCTTAGAGGATGTCTCAAAACTGAGCAGAGGAAGGTCTCTGTTCGATAAAAAGAAGTTGGATGATGAGGAAGCTATCATGAACTTAATGGGTTTTGTACAGGTGTTTGTGTATGTGCATGTGAGCGCACAAGTGTGTTCAGGCGTTGCTGCTGTTAATGGGTTTTGTACAGGCGCTTTGCGTGTGTGTTCAGGCGCTGCTTTGTTAACGAGTTTTGGATCTTATTTTGGTATTGAGGTGTGTTATAAAAAATTTGATAGATTTTTGCTTTTGTCATCTGTCAGTTTATTCTGTACATGTGTCATCATGTGATTTGTTTAAAATCTGACAGATTTTGGGTTTAAAAATCTGTTGACAGATGTCTAGACAGTCCCAATTTTTATTTCAACACGAAGGAGGCAAAATTCGATATCCTCACCGTTTTGCAAACCACCCCCTAGAAGCATTGCAGAGAGCCCCATTGGCCAAGAGACTTTTACCTGTGTACCATTAAAACTAATAGCAATTGTGTATAAATTACTAGAAAGTTGGATCTCTCATCTATGCCGTGATAAAAACTCTTTTACCCTTTATGCCATTACCGTTAGATTTAGCTCTAACGGTGTTAAATGTGAAAAGTCAAAAAATACCTTCAGAAATATACTATTAAATTATTTTTGGACGTCTTAACGACTTTAAACGAAAAAACTCAAAACTAGAAAGTCGTAGATCTTATCATGATCTATAATACAGGTATGAATATACTATTAGACCTTTTTAACATCTTAACGACTTCAAATGAAAAAAAATCAAAATTAGAAAGTTGTAGATATCATTGAGATCTACGATGTTTAAAATCAATAAAAATAACTTTTGTATGAAAATTATAGATTTCAATGAGATCTACTCCCTCCATCTTAAGAAGGATACGTTTTCGCTTCCCAAGAAATGACTACCGATAATTTTTAAATAATAAATATCATCAATTAGTATCATAATTAGTATCATTGGGAAGATCTTTAGATCTAGTTTTAAATTTATTTGCAAATATAAATATTGTACGTATTTTTTATAAATTAAATCAAACTTCTGACATGAACACCTAAAACGTCATTCATTTTAAACGGATGGAGTACAGTCCAAAATTAAATGCGTAGTTCTTCGTTGTACATGGCAAGCTTGGGGTTGGGGTGTTTCTTTTTCTTTTTTTTTCTGCGTTAGTGTGGTGGGAGTGCTGAGACGATAGGAACTACGCATACGGATACAGCAGCTGAACAACCAAGAGGCTCCTGACGGCTGATTTATTCAAGGTGGGTTGTAGGACACGTGCAACCGAAGCATAGGCCAGCAACGCTGGGTTCCCATCGTCGAACACCACGCGCTCCAGGATTGGACGACGCTGACCCACGTGACTATTTTCTCTCACTGGTATGGAAGAAAACGGATAGGATACGGACGGATATTACTCATACCATATTTGTTTTCATATTTTTATTCGGATTTGGATTCGAATACAGATAGTATCAATCATGCCAGATAGGATATAATTGGATATCGACATCACAAATATGCAATTTGAGTATTCGGATATGAATACGGTTCTGGATGTTGAATGTCCGAACTCAGATACGAACGGATAAAACCCCTATAAACAAATACGGTCTCGAATACGATCAGAAAATATCCATACCATTTTCAGCCCTGCTCACTGGCCTCTAATTTATTGGTGGTTGAGAGAATACTACGATGGTACGCGCACGTGCAACAGATCTTTATGCCTGTGTCTAAGTATGATATTATGTTGTTTGAATCTACAGGAAACCGTTCAATAGATCAAGTTGATACTCTATGGCAAGTATTCATACAACAGTAAGATATTATACATTAATTTACACATATACGAAGTGTTGTTCTATTGCAACTAAGACATATATTAGCCAAACTATCGGAGGTTTTTTGTCAAATTGCCAATGCTATGTATGAAACTGTGATAGACATTTCCAAATATATACATAAAAGTTGTTGACTCAAACAAAACATCTACTAAATGCTAGCACCTTATCTCCAATTAGTGCCGCAAGAATTGAATCACAACTACATACATTTGTACTCTTCGAGTGTTGTCTTCTACAAGGTTCTTTGTGCAGCAAAATATTTACATACTTGGTGAAAGGTCCTTGTTTGGTTTTGGTAATTGAGTGACAATCTAGGTGGAGTAATTGTGCTTATGTGAGATATACAGAGAATTAGTCCACAAGTGATGGAGGAGCTTAATGCATGATACCTGACATGGAGTCATGTGGCTAGAGGTGAAGATCGAGCCAAGACTTGGCTTGATGGACCGATCGTGGGGGTGAAGGGCAAGTTGGAGACTTTAAAGCCATTAGTACCATGTGTCGGGAGGCTTAAATAAAGACTTGACGTCAAAGAACCAAGACGATGGTCAAGAGCAAGTGAGGTCAAGATCGATGGACCAAAGGCCACGTGATGATATAAAGTGGATCATATTATTCATGTGGAGAAGTCGGTGCATGTGTTGCATCGGCATTGGAGGAGATAGAATGGAAAGCGCAAGGCAAAGATATAACCTAGGGCATTTCCATTTCACCGGTCATAGGTGTGTAGAGAAGTTAATGACCGGGTTTAGGATAGATGGCCATACTATCAAGAGGGGCAAACTGGTTTGTATATCGGTCATCTAGTGGCACTTGAGCGATCTAACTTTGCAGCGTATTGCTAGGATCGAGTGGCAAGGTGAGAAGGAGTGAAAACCCTTTGAAAAATAATTGTGAAAATACTAACACACATGCACAAGTGTTGGCACACCTTGGTGTTAGTACATGGAAGCAAGGGAAGAGGTTGAAAATGAAAAAAAAAGAAGAAGAGATGTCACTAGCGCCACCGGACTCTGTGACTGGACGCTAATGAAACATTGGACCAGACGCTCCGGTGCCATGATCTGTGAGTCCGGTCAGTTGGTGGAGAAGTCACCGGACGCTAGGAGAGTCCGGTCAAGAGTGACCGGATGCGTCCGGTCATGAAAATACCTCTCTGGAACCTCTCTGGATTAGACCGGATGCACTATGCAACATCAACCGGACGCTATTGCAACATCGATCGGACGCTGTTGCACCATTCACCGGATGCTAATGAAACATGGACCGGACGCGTTCGGTGCTGCCTGCTGTGAGTCCAGTCAATGCACAGAAAAGCTGTAACGGCTAGTTTTACCCTTTAGGCTATAAAAGAAGTGTGTGGCTGGCCTTGGCTGGCATAGAGCACCCTTGGGAATTAGTGTCCATGCTTGGGGAGTGCTAGGAGAGCCTCTAACTCACTTATGCTTGTAGTGACTACATCCGATTGCGAGTGAGTGATTCTAGTGTGTTGCTTTAAGAGATTGCAAGTATTGACACTAGGTGATTGAGTTGTAAGCCGGTGGCACTTATTACTCTTGAAGGTTGCCACCTCCTAGACGGCTTAGAGGCTTGCGGGCATCATTGTAGCACGCTCGGAGATTGAGTGGTACTCTGATTGTTAGTCACGTGGAGTGACATTATGAGGGGGATTGTGCTCACCCCGTGGGGATCGCAAAGAGCAACTCTAGTAAAAGAGAGACACGAAGAGCGACAAGTGGTTCGGCCGATCAAGTGCTAGAGCTCGTGGTGAGCACTCCAGTGGAAGAGCGTGGCTTGTGGGTCACCACTAGCAAGAGTGAAACAACCCGCTTTTCCACGAAGGGAAAAGACACAGTTTTCGTACAATAATGCAATGGCCTCGAAGGACTCATTGCCATCATCGACACATCAGTGGATCAGAGTGCTCATACAGCGGAATATTTAAATAAGAGAGTACAAGTAGCAAGATTTAAGTACTTTATTACATCGCCATCCAGACGGAACCACACCCACACACACACACATACGGAAAAGCATAAGATAGGAAGAAGCGGATTAACACGTCATCCACTTGCGCGTAGCTCGAGACACCTACTCCTCCTCGTCATCCTCGTCGGTCTCCCACTCGATGTTCTCCCCTGAACCACAATGTATCAGTACGATTTGTACTGGCCACTAATCCCACCCATATGAATGAAGCTTGCTATGTGGTGAGTAGATGCAAGGGAAATCAAAAGATCCTATTTTGGGGCTCTTGTTTTCCTATGCTTTAGCATATTTAAATAGTATTTGTCAAGTTTTAATCCAATTATACCCATAAACCACCCATCCATCCCGCCATATCCATCCACACATCACACCACACTCACGCTCAAGTCGGTGAGGAAGACTCCCGCTCCCCCTCGCCTCAACGGCCCTAGGCCGGATACCACCACACCCAGGGGGAGAGAAGAGAAATGGACTCCACTCACTATAACGAACGTATGGTTACTCACGGAAATGTCCATGACCGGGCACACGGCTATACGTATAGATCAACAACTCTGCAGAGTGTGTACACCTGGAACCACAAGATCACCATCATCGGTGATGCGCCTCGCCTAGGCTGATATCGAGCCGCTGACTAACAAGCCCAATGCCATTCTACCACTCAGCTCTGGGGCACCCCGGAGTCCACCGGCACGCTGAGACTATGAGACGTGGTGCCGGATCCCAGAGGGTACCACGCTGTCTCAGGAGGGTGTGGGCCTCAACGCCCGTACCTCCCTACACAAAACACCTAACAACCTAGTAGTAATAGCAAGGGGTCAGATAGTCGTCAAGTCGTTTCCCGCCCATCAGGAACGAGTGGTGTGCACGATAGGGTCCCGTGAACCGCAGGAACGCCAAACTAGTCCTTAGGAGGGACTGGACAGGATATCTTCACATGTGGCCTGAAACCCCGTGCCTCAACGGCACCTCCCATTCCGGCGATTCGTACCACAAAGGCACTCCTCCCGGAACCTTCTTCCAACACATATACCCGCCACAGGTATTCTCACGTGGGGAATGCCCAGATCACACACCCCCGGCATGGCTCGTCCTCATGACTTGCCCTAGATCCTGCCCAGTCGACACAACCCTCACCACACACCCAAGACTCACGCCAAGATCTCTCCCAATAATCCAGTTCCTACATCTTTGGCACCATGTGCCGTAGCCACTCACAATCATGATACATCAACGGTAATGATAATATAAGTGAGTAGCATCAAGATAAACAAGATAAGCGCGAGTCTAAACCTAGCAGTGGGTGTGCAGGGGATAGGTTTCGACAAGACATAGGCTGAAACAAACAATCTACCATGCATCCTATCAACAGCAGCAAGCAACAAATAAATAGAGTGCTAGCATTACTATTTATAGCATGTCTAATTAGGTGCTAAGAGGTTGGGTGGGACGTGGCACCTGCGGTCGGGTCGTCTCCCAGGTCCTCGGTGTACTCGTAGTCGTCTCCTGCCTCAGTCAGTGGCTCCTCCGTCTCTAAAAAGCGTGACATAATACCGCGTTTAGCGGCTCCTATAGAGGTGCACAAAGAAGCAACTGAAATCTAGAAGAAGCAAATGCACTCATGGATAAGCCTATGATCTAGAGCTCATTTTTGGAAAAATTTGGACACTGGTTTCATATTTTTCAGAGCTGAAATAAATTTCCTATGAATTTTCGAAGGTTTAAACAAATCTAAAAAAGGGAAAATCATTTTATTATTTCAAAAAATTAGATGACACGTGGCAGGCAAGGATTGGTCGGCAGGCTAGGGTCACTGACAGGTGGGCCTGGCCCACGGTCAACGTTGACCGATCAACAGTCAACGCAGACCGGGCTCGGTGTGGGTCTGGACGGGCTGGATCAGGGTCGGGTTGGGCCGGCCCGGCCCGGACACGTGTCAGCCGTTGGGGCTGGCCACGTAGCCAGTTTGGGCCTCTCCTGGGCCGCGGTCTACAGGGGTTGGTGCACCGTGGTCCGGTGGACGGTGCACCGTGAACCTCAGGTGGTTCACGGGTGGACCGTGCTCGCCCACTCCTTTTCTCTCTGCGGTCCACCGCGAGCCGGGCTCACAGGGCCCACGGTGCCTCTTCCTCCTCCCTTTGTTCTTTGGCCGGAGTAGAGCCGCCGCCGGCGAGCTCGCCCGTGCGGCTCCTCCGGTGGCCCTCAGCGGTTGCTCAGGGTCTCGCTAGCTTCCCCGTTCTCCGGCGCGTGCATCCGAGGGTGAAAGGGAGCGGATTGACTCCCCTAGGCGGTCGGCAAATGACGCCGTGGTGGCCCCCGGGTGGTGCCGCGGCGGTGATGCTCCTCCAGCTCCCACGGCAGGGCCTAGGTGGGGCTCCAAATGTCCCCGAGTGTCCTAGGAAGTTCGTCCAGGGTCTAGGAGAGGCGGCGGAGGGTCAGCTGGGGTTCATCCGCGACGGTGGCGCCGGCCGGACCTCGGCGGGCGGCGCCAAGCAGTGCCTCGTGGCGAAAAAGGCCCGATTTTAACCTCAAAAGGAGTCGTGTGCGGAGCGATAGCGGCGGCGCCGACGACCATAGCGTGCGGTGTAGCCCGGTTCCACGCGCAGGGCGCACGATTGAGCTCCGACGAGCCCCCTGGCTGCCGCGCCAAGGGTCATGGCGAGGGCTTTTGGCTAGGCGATTGGGTGGTCAAGTCTTTGGCGGGCGAGGCAAAGCTTGCCGCCCCATCGGCCGCGCGTCTGCGGTGAGCGGGCGAGGCGGAACGGCCAGCGCCACGGGCGGCGCTCTAGCCGTGGCGGGAGTGCAGCGGCGCGCGTGCGCTGTTCGCGTGTCCGTCTGCCGCGGCGTGCGCGCATCGCGCCGTGTCCGTGTCTTGCGCGAACGTAACGCGCCGAGGCGGCAGCCCTGCCCTCCATCGGTAAGAGAACGCGACGGCGCCGTGGGGCGTGATCGACGGTGATCTCGGCGGTGGAACTGGGCAAACGGGGCTCACCGCCGGGCTTGGCGGCGAAAGTGGTGGTGCAGCGGTGATTCGGAGCAGGTGAACCGGGGCCGTGCGTAGAGAGCCGCGACGTCGACGTAGCCGCTCGGGCGCCGTCTTGTGCTCGGCCCGGCTGGGTGGCAAAGAGCGACTCCGGCGCGGGCGGCTCGGCCCGCGCGACGGCTTCTCTCCCGGCGCCGCTCTTCACGGCCCTCCCTCGGTGCGGTGTGAGGCGTGCGGTTGGTGCCACCATGGCCAGGCGTGTGTGGAGAGAAGGCTAGGGCACCGGAGGTGCCCTATTTATATGCGCCGGCGGCCATGGCGGCCGGAAACGGCGTGGGATGCCGCGGGGTGCGTGGAGGCAATCCGAGTGCTTGGGGCTAGGTTTTAGGGTTCGGTGTGTGATCTTCCACTAAATCCTCCAACGGTGAGACTCGGGGCTCGGGCGTTTTGCTTTATCCGCCTCCAACTATAACGAGGCCCTTTGACTTGAGGTACGATTTACCTCTTAACGCGAGTCAATTAAGTAAGCTGGAAGTTTTGGGCTCGGGCGTTCCAATTTGGAGCGGCGGCCGGTCAAAAAGAGGGTGCGGCGGTTGTGCCCGGTCGCGCGGGGGAGGGGACCTCCGTGACGTCGCGCTCCGCGACGAACGGAGGAGTGGGGCGCGGCTCCGGGGTGCGGACGTGGCGGTCTCACCCCCACGCTCTCCACTGGGTAGGGGCGGGGCAGATGAAGCCGCGGCGCATCCCTCTGCTTTTGGCAAAAGCAGAGGAGAAGGGCCGGAGGTGGGGGATGACAGGTGGGGTCCCCGGGCCCGCCTGTCATTGGCGCAGAGAGAGGGAAAGGAAGGCGCGGGGTGGGCGCCTGGCTGCCGCGGGCCACGGCGGTCTGGGCTGGGCGGGCCACACGCATGGGAGAAGGGCGCGGGGTGCTTGCTTTGGGCCGCTTGCGGCTTTGTCGGGTTCTTGCGCGCACAAAGGGGGAAAGAAGGAGGGCGCGGCTGGTGGACTTGGTGGCCAGCGGCCTTGGGCCTGCAGGCCTCTTCTTCCTTCTCTCCTTCCCTATTCTAATTCTTTTTCTAAATTGCTAGCTAGGATGTACACACATGTATACATGTACATACCCATGTAGGTGCATCCATGCACATACATGCTGGTGGGTCCACCTAAGGGAAGCCTAGGGTTTAGTCAAGGTGGTTTCCAAAGGTCGTAAACATGTCACCAAGAGTTAATTATTCATTAATTATTTAGCAACACATAAATCCATGAAGAGGCAAATCACACTAGTATGAAAAGAGAAACAATGCACATGCCACTAATTTGAGTTTAGGAGCTAATGCAACTCACTATGGGTTTTTCCTACATGACACTCACCATACATGGGTTAGTTTTCAAAAAAGTTTTTGAAAGTTGTGATTTTTTGGGTGCTGGTTTAACAGGGATTTTACAGACTCCCCCCCTTACGAGAATCTCATCCTCGAGATTCAGAAGAAGGCGTACCTTACGAAGAGGTAGGGGTAGAGCATACGGAGTTCTGACTCCTTCTCCCACGTGGCTTCTCTTTCAGTGTGGTTGCTCCATTGAACCTTGCACATGGGGATTGTGGTGCTTCGAGTCTCTTTAGTTGCTCGATCAAGGATACACGTGGGGTGTTCCTTGTACTCGAGCGTGTCTTGGAGATCCAAGATGTCCGTGGGCACTTGCGCCTCGGCACCTTCAAACATTTGCGAAAGGCCGAGATACGTGGAATACGGGGTGTACTCCGGTCAGCTCCTCCGGCAAGTCCAGCCTGTAGGCCAACTTTCCTACTCTCCGGCAGATTCTGTATGGGCCGACATACCTGGGGGCCAGTTTTCCCTTTACATGGAATCTGCGGGTGGCTCGTAGCGGAGACACCTTAAGATAGACAAAATCTCCAATCTCAAACTAGAGTTCTCGTCTTCTCTTATCTGCGTAACTCTTTTGCCTGCTTTGAGCGATCCTCAGGTTCTCTCGTACTTGGGCGACTCCTTCTTCGGCTTCTTGAATCTTGGCGGGTCCAAAGAATGACCTCTCGCCAACCTCGGACCACATGAGCGGGGTCCGACATTCCCTCCCGTAGAGGGCCTCGAACGGTGACATTTGAATGCTAGCTTGGTAACTGTTGTTGTAGGAGAACTCTGCATAGGACAAGCTCTTCTCCCAGTCCTTCCCGTACTTGAGTACGCAAGCCCTCAACATGTCCTCCAGGATTTGATTTACTCTTTTAGTCTGCCTGTCTGTCTGAGGGTGATATGCGGTGCTGTAGTCGAGTCGGGTGCCAATTGCCTTATGGAGACTCTTCCAGAACTAAGATACGAACTGACTACCTTGGTCTGACATGATACAGCTCGGGGCACCGTGTAACCTCAAGATGTGGTCTACATACAGATCGGCTAGCTTATCTGTCAGGTAGCTGTTGCTGACTGGAACGAAATAGGCCACCTTGGTTAGTCGGTCGATGATCACCCAGATGGAGTCGTGCCCCTTGGGTAAACGGGGTAACCCGACTATGAAGTCCATGGATATACTCTCCCACTTCTAGGTTGGCACATCGAGTGGGTTTAGCAGGCCAGCTGGTCTTTGATGCTCGGCCTTGACGCGGTTGCAGATATCACATCTAGCCACATGTCCCGCGATGTCTGCTTTCATACCCCTCCACCAGAAGGTCTTCTTGAGATCGTTGTACATCTTGGTGCTTCCTGGATGTATGCAGAACTTGGAATCATGCCCTTCTGACAGAATCTCCTCTCGTAGCTTCTCATCTAGGGACACGCAGACGCGATCTTTGTACATGATCGTACCTTGTCCATCTTCTCTGAATTCCGGACACTTGCCTATCCTCATGAGCTCTTGAAACTCGGTGATCTCAGGGTAGGTCTCTTGGGCCTTGCAGATCCTTTCCTCAAGATTGCACTGCACTCTCAGAAAGTTCAACTGACTCCTTGGCACTTCTTCTAGCTGCAGCTTCTCCATCTCTCGACACAGCTCAGGAAGGGTGGTACTGGTCGTGAGGTAGTGACAATAGCTCTTGCGGCTCAGGGCGTCTGTGACTACATTAGCCTTTCCCGGATGATAGTGGATCTCCAGGTTGTAGTCCTTGATCAATTCCAACCATCTTCGCTGTCTCATGTTCAGATCTTCCTGAGTGAAGAAGTACTTCAAGCTCTTGTGGTCGGTGTAAATGTCGCACTTGTTGCCAATCAAGTAGTGCCTCTAGATCTTCAAAGCGTGTACAACTGCCGTAAGCTCAAGATCATGTGTCGGGTAGCGTTGCTCGTGTTGCTTCAGCTGCCGGGAGGCATAATCGATCACCTTCCCATTCTGCATGAGGACACATCCCAATCCATGGCTAGAGGCATCACAGTAGATCACGAAGTCCTGACGAATGTCTGGTAGGGCTAGCACAGGAGTGGTGATGAGCTTCTCCTTCAGAGTCTGAAAGCTTCTCTCACAATCCGAAGTCCATTCAAACTCATTGGTCTTCTTCAAGAGATTGGTCATGGGTCTTGCAATCTTGGAGAAGTTCTCGATGAAGCGGCGGTAGTAGCCCGCTAAACCAAGAAAACTCCGAATGTCAGTCACGTTGCGTGGCTGCTCCCATGCCTTCACGGCTTCAACCTTGGCTGGATCCACTGCCACTCCGTCTACGGTAAGCACATGACCCAGAAACGCAACTTCTTCGAGCCAGAACTCACATTTGCTGAACTTGGCGTAGAGCTGATTTTGCCTTAGCTTCTCAAGCACTGTTCTCAGGTGCTGTTCATGCTCCTCGGCTGAAGCCGAGTAGACGAGTATGTCATCAATGAACACGACGACGAACTTGTCTAACTCGTCCATGAACACCTTGTTTATCATGTTCATGAAGTAGGCCGGGGCGTTAGTAAGCCCAAACGACACTACCGTGAACTCATACTGACCGTACCGCGTGACAAAGGCTGTCTTGGGTATATCTTCGGGTCGGATCTTCATCTGGTGGTACCCTGATCGGAGATCTTGGAGAAGAATTTGGCATTCCTCAACTGATCCAGCAAGTCATCGATCCTTAGCAAGGGGTACTTGTTCTTGACAGTCACGGCATTCAGATTCCTGTAGTCTATGCACATCCTCATCGAGCCATCTTTCTTCTTTACGAACAGGATGGGAGATCCCCAAGGGGAAGCACTAGGCCTGATGTACCCCTTGTCGGAAAGCTCCTTGAGCTGCTTCTTGAGCTCCTCCAGCTCGTCGACCGACATGCGGTAGGGTCGTTTGGCAATCGGACCCGTACCAGGTAGAAGATCAATCACGAACTCTACGTCACGATCCGGTGGCATTCCCGGCAACTCCTTGGGAAACACATCCAGATACTCACACATTACAGGTACGTTCTCCACGGTTTGGGCCTCTAGGGCACATAACATGAAGACTGTTTTGCCGTGGTTGGGCTCACACCTGATTACATGACCCTTAGGATAGGTAAACACTACATACCTAGGTGAGCATGAGATCACACCCTTGTGCTGGGTTAACCAATCCATTCCCAGGATGACATCTAGCCCATTAGAAGAAAGAAGGGTGAGGTTGGCTAGAAAAAGGTGACCCTCGATGTTTATTCTCACTCCCTGACACTTGTGTGTACACCTCAAGTTTCCCAAAGGAGAACTTGTGACAACAGCTCCCCGTCGTGGAGTGACGGGTACGTGATTCTCTCGTGCAAACTTAGATGATATGTATGAGCATGTAGCACCAGAATCAAAAAGCACCGAAGCCTTAGCTTCGTTAACCATGAACATACCGTACACCACGTCGGGGGCGTCCCCGGGCGTCCTCACCTGTGAGGTGGGTCGAGCGGCAGGGTGGCTCCCGGGGCACTCCCCTGGGGCGTCGCTGGGCGGGCGGCCTCCGTCTTTGGAGCCGTCGGTGTAGCAGCAGTTTTCCTGTCGGGGCAGTCGAGAATCTTGTGGCCGGGCTTGCCACACTCGAAGCAAGTGTAAGGGATGCCGCCTGTGGGGATAGACGCGGCAGCCTTCCACGTGCTCGGTGCAGGGGTCTTCCACGCGCTCATACCCTGAGCAGGGCGGGGGTAGTTGGTGGTGTAGGTACCTCCACCCTGGCTCACGGTAGGCACGGTACGCTTGACGACGCGGGGGCGGAGGTGTGAGGGCAGTCCTCCACGCGACCTCTGCGTAGCGGAGGTGCGGGAAGGCCCATCGAAGCGCCTCTTCTTCTTCTCCTTCGAAAGGTCAGCCTCCAAGCGATCCTTCTCGATCTCCAGGCACTTGTTCATCATCTTGCGGAGGGTGTAGCAGGTGTGCCCGGAGAGAGACAGCTTGATGCGAGTGTTGAGGCCCTTCTTGAAGAAGTACATCTTCTTTTTCTCCGTGTCGGTGTCGCCAGGGGAGTACCGCATCATGGAAGTGAAGCGGTTGCCGTACTCCTGGATCTTCATAGACCCCTGCTGGATGTTGCGAAACTCCTCCACCTTGGCGTCCATCACCCCCTCTGGCACGTGGTACTCGACGAAGGCCTCCTCAAACTCGTCCCAAGAGATGTGCGCGGGGTCTACGTGCATGTTGCAGTACCTGTCCCACCACGCTCGTGCAGCTCTGACAAGCTGGTGTGCGGTGATGGCCACACACTCCTCATCGGTACAGGTGGTGAGGTCGAGGTTCTTCACGATCTCCTTGAGCCAGTCGAGGGCGACGATGGGGTCGTCTGAGTTGTCGAAGGTCGGTGGCCTCGGCCTTCGGGGAAGCCCTCAAGCTTGCTTGCTGGAAGTCGTTAGGGGACCCCCGGGACGGCGAAGGACTCCCTCGGCCGGGGTCTCCAACAAATTGAGTCTGGCGCCGCATGACCTCGGCCAAGAGCGGGGGCGGTGGCGGGCGGCGGCGGCGGCGGTGGAGGCGGCCCTCCCGGTCGGTGGTGGGTTAGGTGCAGCTCCCCCAGTTGGTGGTGGGTTAGGTGCAGCTCCTCCAGCTGGTGGTGGGTTACGTGCAGCACCCCCAGCTCGTGGTGGGTTACGTGCAGCACCCCCAGCTGGTGCGGGCTGTGGCACCTCGTCCTCCTCAGGAACGTCCTCCACGACAACCCCGTCCTCTTCGAAGTTGATCGGAACGTGCTCGACGCGACCGGTGCCATGACGGCCACGCCACGCCCACGCCCACGACCACGAACTGCTGGCATCGGCGCCTGCTAGCGGTTCAGCAAGCGACTAGAGCAGCGGAGAGACATCTGCTAGAGTGGTTGATTAAAGATACCAAGTGTTAACACTGGATTTTGGTAAGGATCAATGACAGGTGGGCCGATTCGGCAAAGTCTATAAGAAAGCAAGGATTCAACGCGTTCGGCAAATACGTATGCGGTCGGCTGATTTTGAGCTATCCGGCAAGCGTATATGCGACTAACTCTGGGTGGTTTGGCAAGCGGTCACGCGTTCAGCTATTTTTAAACGCAATGGCTCTACTCGGGAAGCAAGGTAGCCGATTTTAAAGGAAGGAAACGTGATAATTCCGAGAAGAATAAAGATAATGGCTTTGAGCTTACCTAAATATCTTTGTAATCGTATCTGTCTAGGACTTGTGTTTGTCCAGGGTATAAATATAAACCCTCGACCATTGTAAAACATTATTCACAATCAAACCAATACAACCGGCCCCGTGCCAACTTTCGAGTCCTTTTGTCGTGTCGTCGAGTTCTTCGAGAGGAGCCATCGATCCGTCGACCTCCGTAAGTACCGGCAACCTTGCTATCATGTCTAGTATCATGCTTTGGGATTTAGATATTGATGCAAGTAGTCTTGTTTATCTCGATGGGATGGCCGTGCGGCAGCGCCTACTTGATAATCAAGAAGTCTTTGCTTATGCTTAGTTTATCTCGACTAGATGGCCGTGCGGCAGGCGTCCGCTTGATAGCTTTGCAAAAGCAAGATAGTTATCGGCTCTATTAGACTTGGCAAGATCTAATAGATTCATTAAGTTATCACGTGTTGCATGTCTTTAATATTTTATTTATTTGTAACACTCTTTTGCCCAATCTAGATTGGTCGGTTTCGGCTCTTTACTTTTATAAGATCTATTTGCTATATGGTTTTCTCATGTCATGGTGATAGATAGATCATGTATTTACGTAGCTGAATTAGATCAATCTAAGATTGTTACGTGTTGCGGGTTCTTGCACGTCAAGTACGTTTAGATTATAATAGAGCTAAGTGTCGTGCGGCGGATACGAGTTTTATTAGGTTTAATCGTGCTAGCATGTATGTTCCTTCTTCATGGACCCTGAGTCGGCTAGTTTGCCGAGCTTGGTTATAATTTAATATCAATGATCAGTTTTCACTTGTTCTAACATGTCTTCCCATGCATGCATGATCGGCAATCAATGTTTCACGTGTTTCTTCTCCACATTAGCCGAATAAGTCATATGCATGATTGGCAGACAGCTTCTATAGCTGTATGTCGTCGTAAGTAGCTTCAGGGCCGTATATACGGAATCTGTGCGTCTCATCATCGACACGCCCGATTTTATATTTAACAATCTTTTATCCCTTGTCGGTTTTTCGGTCAAATTGATCGGCACGCTTCGGATCTCCAAACCGTGCGGCCGTCCGATTGAAAGTCACGCTTTTCGCTTGTTTGTGTGCTTGGCGCAGAGTCACGCTTTTGTGTCAACACACTTTTAGCACGCCGGTGGGACCAACTTCCGATTCAAGATGTCGGATGTCAATAACAATCATGTCCCGGACGTGACAATCGGATGAATTGCCGTAACCATTGAGAGCTACAATGGAGCAAGCATGCGAGCAATACCAACAGAAATTCTTAATGTCTTTCTCCAAGAACAAGAGCAACAAGGTTTTTCGAAGCGGTCATTGCCAAGGGTTCTTCTTGCACATCAAACCGATTGCTCAAGAGGAAGAAGCTCAAAAGGTATCGATTTGGTCCATAAAGCCTTGGCGTATACCATCGGAACCACAACACGGCCTTTCTAAATACTTTTCGAGTAATCATGGCTAATACTTTTAGCCAAGCTGGCCGATAAGTATTTTGAAGAGGGTGTGGGACCAATTCGTGGACCAGTGCTTTTCAATATTCCAAAATATTGAGAGAAGCAAGCCGAAGATGAAGGAACATCTAGAATTAACAAAGATGAAGTAGAAACTCATGAAAAACAACCAACTCCTACTTACGGCCAAGTGACGTTTGGCACTACTTGAAAAGAGTACCGCAGTCATATACAAGATATCTCCAAAGATCAAACAAAGCTACAAAGAAACATGTACGGGGATGGATATCATGAGTTCACTGATTATACTGCTCTAGATGCTCTACCGAATCCAGGATATAGAAGTGCGACAGGGATACCATCTGGAGGACAAGCACGTGGAACTCCGAAGACAGATATTGACATAATCATGTATAGGATGGCTGATATGATGCAACATCAGTTTGGCCTAAAGCCAAAGAATCAATACTACTCATACAAGTCTGCGTACCCAGAATGGTATAACAGAGTTGCACTGCCAGCAAGGGTGAAGCCACCAACGGACTTGACCAAATTTTCTAGTCAGGATGATACAAGTACCACAGAGCATATTAGCCGATACCTGATACAGCTTGGGGAGGCGTCCACAGACGAAGCTTGGAGGATTCGGTATTTTCCATTGTCTCTCATAGGCCCAGTTTCACCTGGTTTACTTCTCTACCAGCTGATTCTATTGGTACTTGGGCAGAACTTGAACAGAAGTTTCATGCTTATTTCTTCACTGAAACTACTGAAAAGAAGCTGGTAGACCTTACTAAGAGTCTCTGCTTCTCGCTGAACTTACCAGATGATCAGTTGCCTGGAATAGCAATAGCAGGGATGCAGCCGAATGTCAGGGAGAAGCTGTTCGGCTTGGAGTTTGATGATCTTGGTCAACTCACCTAGAGGTTGGCTGTCATGAGTAATCAGGCTCAAGGTTTCAGAAGGGACAACCGTTATCAGAAAGGTAATGTTGCTAGTTAAATATATCAGAGTTTCCTAGAAGAAGCAACTGAATACGATGACGAAGATGAGATAGCTGCAGCCGAACTAACCTGGGATAAAGAACCCACCCAAGTTAGCCAGCGTTGGCTGAAACAGCAGAAAGGAACTTATGATTTTGATGTCTCCAAATCAGATAAACTTTTTGATCTGTTGGTAAGGGAAGGACGTATCAAGCTACCAGAAGGACACCCCATGTTACGCCCTAAAGGAGTGAAAGATAAGAGGTATTGTGGTTATCATAACACTAATTCTCACTCCATCAATGATTGCCGAGTGTTCAGAGTTCGGATTCAAAAAGTAATTCAGGAAGGACATTTAAAGTTTGATGGCAAGATGAAAATAGATGGCAAACCCTTTCCCAGAACATGATATCTTTCTCTGTAGGCATGATTTCTGCCGATGATCCTAAAGGTAAGAGAAAGATAAAAGTATTGACATCAGAAAGAGCCAAGAAAAGTGGCATTGTAGACCCCCAACCGACAGATTACTGCTGAAGAGATGAAAGAGAAAGTTCGGTTCAAAAATAGCCGAACCGAAAGAGGTGAAACATCTAGGCCAAGGGTGACATCACGAATCTTGCTGAATAAGTGGCAAAGACAGCAAGAGCGAGAACGTTATGATGAGCAAAAGTTCCTAGAGAGACGGTGGAGCTACGAAGAAGAGATGTATCATCGAGAGCAAGAAGAGCACATGAGGGAACTGGAACAGTCTCATTGGGGGTGTTCATTTTTTAAGCATTGTTGGAATGAAGGCTTAAAACTGCCTGCTAGAAATAATTGCCCAGAATGCATTGATCAATACTATGGCTACAGGCAGTCTCGAGTCAACCGCCGACCGGTCCATGAAAGACATGGAATTCAATTTCCTGAGGACGATCGGCGCGTAAAAATAAATGACTTTGATCATCAAAGAAAGAGATTTGCAGATCAGCACTGGGTTTATCCTGAAGAGTATAATGAGGAAAGAGACACTCGTGAGTATAGATGGCAGAAAGGGCAGTGGTGCCCTCCAGGGTTGAGGAAAAGTCAGAAGAGAAGAGTGCAGCGGTTAAGAAACAAAGAACTGGAACGGGCTGCTGCAGAAGAAAAGAAGGAATGGCGTCCAAAGAAGAAACCTGATGAGAAGGGTCCATCGGGTGATGCATGCATGGCTTTCTTCCTCCCGTCGAAGTTCATAGCTCCTGAAAATCAAGAAATACAAGAGGAGGTTTATTCTGATTTTGATGAAAGTGAGTTTCAAAATTTGATGGCTCAGCTTGTATTGACACGACAAGCAACTTTTGACAAACCAGCAAAACATCGTCACTTGAAACCACTGTACGTGAAAGGGTACGTCAATGGGAAACCTCTGACCAAGATGTTTGTTGATGGAGGAGCAGCTATCAATATAATGCTATATTCCACATTCAGAAAGCTTGGGATGACGAGTAAAGATCTGTTAAAAACTGACATGGTCCTTAGAGATTTTGCCGGGAATCCTTCTGACACTCGAGGAGCTGTGCATGTTGAGTTGATGATTGGGTCCAAAACCCTAATCACTATGTTCTTCATCATTGATGGCAAGGGGGCATACCGTTTGCTTCTTGGAAGGGACTGGATTCATGCTAATTGCTATATTCCTTCGACCATGCACCAGATTCTTATTCAATGGATAGGGGACGATGTAGAAATTATACATGCTGATGATTCGGTAAGTGTGTGTTAACACTGGATTTTGGTAAGGGTCAATGACAGATGGGCCGATTCGGCAAAGGCTATGAGAGAGCAGGGATTCAGCGCGTTCGGCAAATACGTGCGCGGTCGGCTAATCTTGAGCTATTCGGCAAACATATATGCGGCTGACTCCGGGTGGTTCGGCAAGCGGTAACGCGTTCGGTTATCTTCAAAATGCAGTGACTCTGTTCGGGAAGCAAGGTGGCCGACTTTGAAGGAAGGAAACATGACAATTCCGAGAAGAATAAAGATGATGGCTTTACGCTTACCTAAAAATCTTTGTAATCGTATCTGTTTAGGACTTATATTTGTCCAGGGTATAAATATAAACCCTCGACCATTGTAAAGAAGATACACAATCAAACCAATACAACCGGCCCCGTGCCAAGTTTTGAGTCTTTTCGTCGTGTCGTCGAGTTCTTCGAGAGGAGCCATCGATCCGTCGACCTCCGTAAGTACCGGCAACCTTGCTATCATGTCTAGTATCATGCGGTGGATTTAGATCTTGATGCAAGTAGTCTTGTTCGTCTCGATGGGATGGCCGTGCGGCAGGCGTCTACTTGATGATTAAGAAGTCTTAGCTTATGCTTTGTTTATCTCAACTAGATGGCCGTGCGGCAGGCGTCCGCTTGATAGCTTAGCAAAGCAAGATAGTTATCGGTTCTTGGTTAGATCGCGAGCCGTGCGGCAGGCTAGGATTTGGCTCAAGGATTAGTTATCGGCTCTATTAGATTTGGCAAGATCTAGTAGATTCATTAAGTTATCACGTGTTGCATGACTTTAATATTTTATTTATTTGTAACACTCTTTTGCCCAATCTAGATCGATTGGTTTTGGCTCTTTATTTTATAGATCTATTTGCTCTCTAATGTTCCTTACTCTTATACTATCATGATAAATAGATCGTATGCTTACGTAGCCGAATAAGATCAATCTAGATTGTTACATGTTGCGGGTTCTTGCACGTTAGAAACTTTTAGACTTCGATAGGATCGGGTGTCGTCTGGCGAATCTGCAGGTCCTTGATTAGTTTATTCGTAATAACTTGTATGTTCCTTCTTCATGGACCCCGAGTCGGCTGTATTGCCGAGCTTGGTTATGCTTCAATTCGTAATTAACTTTCACTTGTTCAAATATGTCTTCTCATGCATGCATGTTGGGCAATCAATGCACTACGTGTTTCACCTTCATGTTAGCCGAATGAATCATATGCATGATTGGCGCATGCGGCTTCTATAGCTGTATGTCGTCCGTAAGTGGCTTCGGGGGGCCGTATATACGGAACTGTGCTGGTCTCATCCGACATGTTCCGATTTTGTATTTAACAGTTTCTTTGTCCCTTGTCGGTTTTTCAGGTCAAACCGACCGCACGCTTCCGGATCTCCAAACCGTGCGGCCGTCCGATTGAAGTCACGCTTTTCAGCTTGCAGTGTGTTTGGCACGGATCACGTTTTTGTGTCAACACACTTTTTGGCACGCTCGGTGGGACAAATCTCCTGATTTAAGATGTCGGACGTCAATAACAATCATGTTACGGACGTGACACTTTGGATGAATTGCCGACCCATTGAGAGCTACAAAGGAGCAAGCATGCCAGCAATACAAGCATAAATGCTTAATGTCTTTCTCCAAGAACAAGAGCAACAAGGTTTTTCGAGAAGCGCCATTGCCAAGGGTTCTTCTTGCACATCAAACCGATTGCTCAAGAAGAAGAAGCTCAAAAGGTATCGATTTGGTCCATAAAGCCTTGGCGATACCATCGGGAACCACAACACGGCCTTTCTAAATACTTTCCGAGTAATCATGGCTAATACCTTCGCCAAGCTGTTGATAAGTATTTTGAAGAGGGTGTGGGACCAATTCGTGGACCGGTGCTTTTCAACATTCCAAAGTATCGAGAGAAGCAAACCGAAGATGAAGGAACATCCGGGATTAACAAAGATGAAGTAGAGACTCATGAAAAGCAACCACCTCCTACTTACGGCCAAGTGACGTTTGGCACTACTTGAAAGAGTACCGCAATCTGCATATAAGATATCTCCAAAGATCAAACAAAGTTACAAAGAAACATGTATGGGGATGGATATCATGAGTTCACCGACCATACTTTGCTCTAGATGCTCTACCGAATCCGGGATATAGAAGTGCAACAGGGATACCATCCGGAGGGCGTGCACGTGGAACTCCGAAAAACGACATTGACATAATCATGCGAGAGGATGGCTGATATGATGCAACATCGCCTCGGCCTAAAGCCAAAGAATCAATCCTATTCGCACAAGTCTGCGTACCCGAATGGTATTACAGGTTGCACTACCGGCAAGGGTGAAGCCACCAACGGACTTAACCAAATTTTAAATCGGGGATGATACAAGTACCACGAGCATATTAGCCGATACCGATACGACTTGGGGAGGCGTCCACGCATCGAAGCTTGGAGGATTCGGTATTTTCCATTGTCTCTCACAGGCCCAGCTTTCACTTGGTTTACTTCTCTACCAGCTGATTCTATTGGTACTTGGGCAGAACTTGAACAGAAGTTTCATGCTTATTTCTTCACCGGAACTACTGAAAAGAAGCCGGTAGACCTTACCGGTTTAAAGGCGTAAAAGCTAATGAGACACCACAAGAATATCTTCGTAGGTTCGAGAGACTAAGAGTCTTTGCTTCTCGCTGAACTTACCGCACGATCGGTTACCCGGAATAGCAATAGTAGGGATGCTGCCGAATGTTAGGGAAAAACTGTTCGGCTTGGAATTTGATGATCTTGGTCAACTCGCCCAAAGATTGGCTGTCATGAGTAATCAGGCTCAAGGTTTCAGAAGGGACAACCGTTATCAGAAAGGTAATGTTGCTAGTGAAATGTATCAGAGTTTCCTGGAAGAAGCAACTGAATATGATGACGAAGATGAGATAGCTGCAGCCGAATTAACCTGGGATAAGGAGCCCACCCAAGTTAGCCAGCGTTGGCTGGCGGCGAAAAGAACCTTATGATTTCGATGTCTCCAAATCGGATAAGCTTTTTGATCCGTTGGTGAGGGAAGGACGTATCAAGCTACCAGAAGGACACCCCATGTTACGCCCTGAAGGGGTAAAAGATAAGAGGTATTGTGGTTATCATAACACTAACTCTCACTCCATCAATAATTGCCGAGTGTTCAGAATTCGGATTCAAAAAGCAATTCAGGAGGGACATTTAAAGTTTGATGGCAAAATGAAAATAGATGGCAAACCCTTTCCCCAGAACATGGTATCTTTCTCTATAGGTATGGTTTCTGCCGATGATCCTAAAGGTAAGGGAAAGATGAAAGTGTTGATATCGAGAGAGCCAAGAAAAGTGGCACAATGAGACCCCAACCGACCGATTCTACTGGCGAAGAGTTGAAAGAGAAAGTTCGGTTCAAAAATAGCCGAACCGAAAGAGGTGAAACATCTAGGCCAAGGGTGACATCACGAATCCTGCTAAATAAGTGGCAAAGACAGCAAGAGCGAGAGCGTTATGGTGAGCGAAAATTCATAGAAAGACAGTGGAGCTACGAAGAAGAGATGTATCATCGAGAGCAAGAAGAGCACATGAGGAACTGGAACAGTCTCATTGGGGGTGTTCGTTCTTTAAACATTGCTGGAATGAAGGCTTAAAGCTGCCTGCTAGAAACAATTGCCCAGAATGCAGTGATCAATACTATGGCTACAGGCAGTCTCGAGTCAACCGCCGACCAGTCCATGAAAGACTTGGAATTCAATTTCCTGAGGACGATCGGCGCATAAAAATAAATGACTTTGATCATCAAAGAAAGAGATTCGCAGATCAACACTGGGTTTATCCTGAAGAGTATGACGAGGAAAGAGGCACTCGTGAGTATAGATGGCAGAAAGGGCAGTGGTGCCCCCCAGGGTTGAGGAAAAGTCAGAAAAGAAGAGTGCAGCGGTTGAGAAACAAAGAACTGGAGCAGGCTGCCACAGAACAAAAGAAACAATGGCGTCCAAAGATGAAACCTGATGAGGGGGGTCCATCGGGTGATGCATGCATGGCTTTCTTCCTCCCGTCGGAGTTCATAGCTCCTGAAAATCAAGAAATACAAGAGGAAGTTTATTCTGATTTTGATGAAAGTGAGTTTCAAAATTTAATGGCTCAGCTTGTATTGACACGACAAGCAACCTTTGACAAACCAGCGAAACATCGTCACTTGAAACCGCCGTACGTGAAAGGGTACGACAATGGGAAACCTCTGACCAAGATGTTTGTTGATGGAGGGGCAGCTATCAATATAATGCCATATTCTACGTTTAGAAAGCTTGGGATGACGAGTGAAGATCTGTTAAAAACTGACATGGTCCTTAGAGACTTTGCCGGAAATCCTTCTGATACCCGAGGAGCTGTGCATGTTGAGTTGATGATTGGGTCTAAAACCCTGATCACTACGTTCTTCGTTATTGACGGCAAGGGGGCATACAGTTTGCTTCTTGGAAGGGACTGGATTCATGCTAATTGTTGTATTCCTTCGACCATGCACCGATTCTTATTCAATGGATAGGGGGCGATGTAGAAATTATACATGCCGATGATTCGGTAAGTGTGGTCGCTTCGAACCAACTTCTTTGGGAATATATGACGGTGTTGATTGTTTCTCCGGCAAAGTATGGGGAGAAAGTCCTGTTAATGTATTCAACAAGGATCAACAAATGATCCAAGCGATCGGCTCCAACAAAGAATTTTTAATGGGTAACCCTATCGATGGCAACAAAGGAAAATTGGGACACGGTTTTATGTCGGCCGACAAACCGGAAGAAATAAATGTTGGTGACGATTCTAAATCAAGGCCGATGTACATCAGTGCAAATTTGAGTCCAGAATATAGAGAACAATTAATAAATCTCCTTAAAGAGTTTAAAGATTGCTTTGCCTGGGATTATACAGAGATGCCTGGACTAGATCGTACTATTGTTGAGCATCGATTGCCTATTAAGTCAGGATATCGACCCTATAAACAACCTCCGAGGAAGATTTATAAGGAGGAGGTATTGGCCGATGTGAAGAAGGAGATTGAAAGGCTATTGGAAGCAAACTTCATTCGGCCATGTAGGTATGCGGATTGGATCTCAAATATAGTCCCTGTTTACAAGAAAAATAGAAAAATGAGGGTCTGTATAGACTTCAGAGATCTTAACAAAGCTACTCCAATGGATGGATACCCAATGCCAGTTGCCGATTTGTTAGTAGACGCAGCAGCCGGGTATGAGGTCATTAGCTTTATGGATGGAAACGCTGGCTATAATCAAATCTTCATGGCAATAGAGGATGTTTCAAAAACGGCTTTCAGATGCCCTGGTCACATTGGATTATTTGAGTAGATTGTAATGACGTTTGGTTTGAAAAATACCGGTGCAACCTATCAAAGAGCCATGAATTACATATTTCATGAGTTAATCGGCAAAATTGTGGAGATCTATATCGATGACGTAGTAGTCAAGTCTAAAGACTATGAAAGACACTTAGCTGATCTAAGAAGAACTTTGGAATGCACTAGAAAACATGGTTTGAAGATGAATCCAAACAAGTGTGACTTCGAGAGTGTCACCGGTGAATTTTAGGATTCCTCATTCATAAAGGAGGAATCGAAGTTGGGAAAAAAGAGCATGGAGGCAATAGATAAAGTTGTCCCTCCAACTAATCTCACGGAATTACAGTCTACGCTTTCGGCAAGATCAATTTCGTAAGAAGGTTTATTTCAATTTATCGGAAAGAGTCTTGCCTTTTTCTCCGTTATTAAAACTCAAGAAGAATCAAGAATTTGTATGGGGTGACATACAGCAAAAGGCTTTTGATGAGATTAAAGAATATATGAAGGCACCACCGGTTTTAGTACCTCCACAACTTGACAAGCCTTTCAGGTTGTACGTGGCGGCCGATACCCTAACAATAGGATCGGCCCTCATACAAGCATACGAAGGAAAGAAAAGAGTTATAGCTTATCTTAACCGAAAGCTGTTAGACCCAGAGACAAGATATTCGGCTATGGAAAAACTATGCTTGTGTGTGTATTACTCATGTACCAAGCTTCAGCATTATTTATTAAAAGCTGAATGCGTGATTATTTTAAGTCATGATGTAATCAAACATATGTTGTCAATGCCAATTTTAAATGGAAGAATTGGCAAGTGGATTTTAGCTTTGTCGGAATTTGATTTAAAATACGAATCGGCAAAGGCAAAGAAGGGGTCAAATTATTGCTGATTTCGTTACGCAACATCATGACCTCAAAGACTAATATAGTAAGCATTGTGCCTTGGATTTTATTTTTTCGATGGGTCGCCCCGCAAAGAAAAGGTGGGGGTGCTGGTATTCTATTGATTTCTCCACAAGGAGTAACTTTTGAGTACGCTATTCCTATTGAATTTCATGTGACTAACAATCAAGCAGAATATGAAGCATTACTTAGAGGGCTTCGGCTTCTCATAGAAATAAAAGCCGTTGCTGTTGAAATCTTTAGAGATTCTGAGCTGGTGATTAACCAGTTGATTGGTCAATATGAGTGCAAGAATGACACGTTAAGAGAATATTATGAAGAATGTCGGAAACTTCTAAAAAATTTTCGGGTAGCGACCTTGCATCATATCCCCAGGGAGCACAATGAAGAAGCAAATCGGTTGGCTCAAAATGCTTCTGGATATCGTGAAAATCAAGAAACCTTCACTGTAGGCAAGGATGTCCCGGATGCTGGGCAGGTGACTGATGACTAGAGATATGAGATCATCGAATATCTGAAGGATCCATCACAAAAAGTTACCCGAAAACTCAGGTACAAAGCTCTTAAGTTCGTCCTTCTTTATGATCACCTGTATTACAAATCTATGGATGGAGTATTACTCAAATGCTTAAGTCAAGAAGAGGCCAGAAAGGTGATGTATGAAGTGCATGAAGGATTATGTGGCGCGCATCAATCAGCTTACCGAATGAAATGGATAATTCGGAGAACTGGTTATTTTTGGCCGACTATGCTAGAAGATTGCTTCAATTATTATAAAGGGTGTCATGATTATAAAAAATTTGGCAATATTCAAAAGGCTCCGGCATCTGTTATGAACCCAATAGTCAAGCCTTGGCCATTTAGGGGATGGGGTATAGATCTAATTGGCCAAATACATCCTCCTTCAAGCAAAGGGCATAAGTTTGTGCTCCTGGCCATGGATTACTTTACTAAATGGGTTGAAGCCATTTCTTTGAAGAAAGTTACATCAGAAAACATGATCGGTTCTGTCAAGGAACATATAATCTATAGATTTGGGATCCCTCAAACTATAACAACCGATCAGGGAACTCAGTTCACTTCCTCAGAGTTTTGTGATTTTGCCGAAGACAAGGGGATCAAACTATGTAACTCTTCTCCTTATTATGCACAAGCCAATGGACAAGCAGAGGCATCCAACAAAATTATGATCAAGATCATTCGAAAGAAGATTGATGAGAAACCAAAAAAATGGCATTTGGTTCTCAGTGAAGCATTGTGGGCTTATCGAATGGCTTGTCATGGGTCAACTCAAACATCCCCCTATGAATTGGTGTATGGGCATCATGCCGTCATACCTTGGGAATTGCAATCGGGTTCAAGACGGGTTATGTTGCAGAAAGACCTGGAAAAAGGAGATTACGCAAATCTGATGACAGATGAATTGGAAGATTTACATTTCATTCATCTCAAGGCATTGGAAAATATTGAGAAAAATAAGGTACGTGTTGCCAAGTATTATAACAAGAAAGTTAGGGAGAAACAATTCTCGGAAGGTGACTTGGTTTGGAAAACTATATCACGCCGGTTGGATCAAAAGACGAGCATTCGGCAAATGGTCTCCAAATTGGGAAGGACCGTTTCGGGTAGAAAGATGTGTGCCCGGTAATGCGTATATTTTGAAAACTTTGTTTGGGGAAGAATTTACCAAGGCTATCAACGGACGATATCTTAAGAAATATTACCCCAGTGTTGAAATTGGTTCATGAGGAAAAATGTGAAATCAAAACAGCCGATGAAGTAACATCGCCTTCAGCGAAAAAATATATGAAGTTGGTAAACAGCCGATACGATTCGTGTCGCCTTTAGTTCAAAATATAACCGAGTGATCTTATGATGACTTCAACGTTCTGACTAGTTGGTTTATCGGGAAGAGAGAAGGATAAGATCTTGAAAGGTACTGCTCAGTGATGCGTCAAGTCGTTTGTGGCGTAAGACTAAGATCTAATCGACTAAAGTGATGTCACTGCATTCGGGAGAATCATTCAAGAACTGCTTTGAATCAGAAAGGACACTAAAGACATTCATCTGGCAATCAACACAAGATCATAAACAAGACACATTATCAGAAGATGATTTCATTATTCACAGATCAATCCCTAGTTACAAACTACTCTTGGAATAATTTATTAAGAACAGATTGGGGATTTATGGACTCGGCAAGGGCGGTGGCATGGTCCCCGTAGAGCTCCAGCTGCTCCTCGATGTCCTCCACCTCGTGAGGATGACCTCCTGCAAAGCCAACGGCTTGAACAGAATAGTCCTCATTGGTGCGGGAGGTCATCGCCGCCAGGCCGAGGGAGACGCCAAGATGAACGCCTTGGATGATGGCCTGATCAACACGGCCGTCAATGGCATCCAAGCGCGCCTCGGGGGTTTCTCCCTGGGCGTTCACCTTGTCGGCCGCCCGGGTTGCCGCTGCCTTCAACCGCTCATTCTCCGCAGAGAGTGCTTTGGAAAGATGAAAGGTTAATCATGCAGTGGAGATGATGAACAGATTGAGATCAATGAATACGAACCGGTGATAGCATCGCAGAATCGCTTCTTGCTGGTCTTCCCATTCGGCTTGTGCAATGCCGAGTTGCTTGGAGACCGCCGAGCTCATTCCGGGCCTCGTCCCTCTCCTTGCGGGAAACGGAGGCGCCTCCTCATGAACGTCTGAGAGGCTCCTCCTCCTCCCGGCTCTGCTGGACCCCAAGGGTTAGGGTTGTAGGAGTTGCCGGAGTCGGAGGAACTCGAGGAAACGGCGACCGACACCGGTTGGCTGGAGGTGCCCGGTTGAGTCATCACCATTGGGGGCAGCAGATGGTATTGCCCCATGATGACCCGCGGCCTGAGAAAGAAGAAAAGCCGAGAGATTAGGAGATGAACAGTGAGCAAGAACACGCAAAGGCAGCAGACTGATCTTACCCATGGCGTTGCCGGCGTCGCGGCCTGCTCCCTCCTGCCTCTCCTTCGGCAGGACGCTTCCCGTGGTCACCGGTGCTCGACATTGATGATTTTGAAGATGGGGTTTTTCTTCCTAAGGGTTTCGGTGAGGAAGATGAGAAGATGGTGATGAATGCTAACCGGCGATGGTGGTGGAAGTCGGAAGAGGGCTTTATTTATAGGCCAAAATGGAGTTCGTGGCGCACGACTCGGGGTATACCAAACGACGAAGTAGGGTTTACTCCTCTTTTGGGCCGTTACCGGGCTGGGCCAGGCTCGGCTAAATCAAAAATGATGGTTCAGAAGAATCGGCTAATCCCCTAATCGGGAAGTCCAGGATGAAGGCCGTCTGTCTATTCGGGAGGCCTAAAAGCATTCGGTTGTGTCACTGATCAGATTGAAATGAAGAAAACCGAAATTATCACAGGGAGCTCAAGTGTTAAAAAAGATACAGTATATAAATGCATTACAACCCAATGTTTCAGTTGCCTAGGAACAGCTTAATGGCATCTATAGCATCATTCCTGATTCGGCTAACTTCCTTCAGCACTTTGTTGTCATCATCCTCAGAGCTTTGGATTTTGGCAAGCCGAGTTTTGATCTGCTAATTTTCCTTGATGACAGAAGCTATCTTCATCCTGGTTGCATCTATGGAGGTTGGTAGATTGGCAATCTTATCTTTGTGGGACTGGATGCTGGCATTCAGCTGAATTAATCGAGCTTCCAGTTTGGCTTTCTCTTCCTCCATAGTTGCCAGTTCAGGCTCCAGAGTTGCCAAAGTTTGTTTAGCAGCTTGAATCTGGGAATGCAACTCCTTAACTTGTTGCTTCTTCATCAGCTTATCATCTTGCAGAGCAGCTCTGGATGCTATATTCTTGTTTGCTCTCCTAACCTTACCAACATGGTCATCAAGATGAGTTGCAGATTCCAAAGGAGCCCTGAGAGCTTGGGGAATTTCTTGGTCAATAAGCTCAAAAAGGTCCCTTATCTGATCTGCATCCTGGACCAGAATACTGATATCCTTGGTCAGAAGAAGAGCAATTTCTTTTAAGCGAGCCTGGTTCTCTGCTGATAGCTGCTGCTGGGATGTGGTTTCTTCGTCTCCTTCATTGATGTACTCTTCGATTGTGAAAGAGTAGCTAACGGTCGGCTTAGCATCATCCTGTGGAAAAGGAGAACCATTAGCCGACTGATCAGAGCTATATGAAAGATCAATGAGGTGAGGGATTACCTTTTGGGCGTGCTTCTTCAAAGTTGATTCCTGTCCCCGGCTTGATTGAAGGTTCGAGTTGGACACCTAAGGATGATGAGCTTGAAACTTGAGGAGAAGATGATCCCTCTGTCATCCCATCCGTAAAATCATCATCGAGGGTGATTAATAAGTGCAATAAGTAAAATTGACAAAAGAAAGAGAAGGGGGCATATGAAAAGCTATTACCAATGTGACCAATGGCTCCCCTCAATTTCTGCACTATCAATAGAAGCATGAGGAGGAGATTCTTCTGCCATTTTATCCGAAAATGATCCGCTTCGAGTATCAAGTAGCAAAATCAGTTCATTTGGTGCAAAAAAAAGGGAACAATCGCTTAAGAAGGTAATCACCTGTATGGCCGGTGGACTCTTGGATTTCTGCATCTTCCTCTTGGATTTCAACATCTTCGGGAGCCTGAGAGAAGATGTTTCGGTAATTCTCAACACATTGGCTGATTTTGAAGGCCCCGACACGTGGGTCGAAAGAAAATATATAATAAGTAAAATAAGCCCCATCATGGTTCGAACAAAACCCGACCAAGAGTATACCTTGGGAGAGAGCTTAGCCTTCTTGGATCTTGTTCTTCTGGGCACATTAACATCTCTGCTTGATCCAAGTAATAGCCTTCCTCTTGCCTTCTCCTTTCGAAGAAGCCGTACCCGAGCTACCGGGTGTTTTCATGAGGGTTGCCAGGGATGGAGCATTAAAACCTAAGGCAGGGATGGGTCCAGCTTGGTAATATTGGACTACTTGTGAAGAAGGGGTAGGCTCAAGATCCTGCAAAAGACAGTACAATACTGAAATTAAAAACAAAGTCAGAAAAAGAGGTAATTGTGAGTATGAAGAAAGTTACCTCGCTGTCAGAATCAAATTGAGCATACAAATCTTGACACAAAGGGTGCACTGGCATGTTAAAAATATGGGCACGCCACTCTTGCCACCAAGAGGAAAACAAAGGATGAGCAGCTTCTATTAATCCCAAAGGTGAGGGCATGAATTCTGGCAGATCCCATCCAAGCTCAAAAACCCTTTTGGCCTCCATTTCATCTCCTATTCTCTCTCTGGGCCTTATGATGGTTGAGAAAAACAATCTTGGGGGCAGCTGCCCACAGCCTAACTGCCTATGTCAATGATAATGGCAGCTGTTGCTTCTCCATAAGTTTGACAGGCCTTCTCTTTCATCGGGCCGTCCTCATCATCATTAACAGAAGGGAAACCCAAGGTGTTAAGGTCCATAGAAATAATCTGGTGCATGTACAGTTGAAGCCATATCTGTACAAACCACCAAGGACCATTCACACAGTGGATTTCCCCATGATGGCGCATCTGAGCAGTGATCTGGTGCATCATGTGGTAGACTGCTCCCAGAAGATATTTGCCAAGGGGAATCAAGGTCCCTGCAGCCAACTCCTCGGCCATCACCATGTGATTGAGAGTTGGCTCGTTGGATTTGCCGCAGAAAATAAACCTACAGAGCCATATGTTCAGGAAAGCTTTGTATTCCTTGTTATCTATAGAGCCTGTTGACATATAAGTTTAGATGTATTTGGTCCACCCGCTCCCTGATTTGACTGCCTTCTGGTTGCTATTGTTCTTGTATTTGGAGGGATAGACCGGTGCTGTTATGTTGAGGCCTGTCATCATGAAAATGTCGGCCAAAGTAAAAGACATCCGGCCATGACCAAAGATGAAAGCATTGGTAGCATCAGACCAAAAGTGGGAGGCTGCTATCAGAAGAGAATCATTTCGAGGTGTTCCCGAAAGAGATAACTCCAAGCAATGCTTTGGATATCCTAGGAGTCCCAAAGGATCGCTACTCTTGTTCAAGATCCTTTGGTACCACTTGCCGCCATCCAAAAATCGGAGAAAAAGGCCAGGTTTTGAAAGTGCTTGGCCATCGGTTTGGAGGAGCTATTCTGGATTTGAAGGGGATCCTCAAAGTTTCTTTCTCCACAAATTCGATTGGATTAGGATCTCCCATCGGACCCAAGAAGTACAATTAGGGTTCGCGCATATAGGATCAAAATTTCGTCCTTATATTCCTTCGTGAGAGTAGAATGGCCGAAAAGAATCGAAAAAAAAGAAAAAGATCAAGGGAAGAAATTACCGAATACATGAAAGGAATCGAAAATACCTCTGGAACTCCATCAAGGGTTGCCATTGGGAATTGAAAGTAGGCTCGAATCTGGAACAAAGAAGAATTGGATTTTGAGTGGCGGCCGCGGATTTGAACAGTGTTGACCTAGACGAGAAAAGAGTCTGTGTTCAATTTCGAAACACAATCTCTTTTATCCCAAAATTGAGGGGGCATGTGTTAACACTGGATTTTGGTAATGATCAATGACAGGTGGGCTGATTCGGCAAAGTCTATAAGAAAGCAAGGATTCAACGCGTTCGGCAAATACGTATGCGGTCGGCTGATTTTGAGCTATTCGGCAAGCGTATATGCGACTAACTCTGGGTGGTTCGGCAAGCGGTCACGCGTTCGGCTATTTTTAAACGCAATGGCTCTACTCGGGAAGCAAGGTAGCCGACTTTAAAGGAAGGAAACGTAATAATTCCGAGAAGAATAAAGATGACGGCTTTGAGCTTACCTAAATATCTTTGTAATCGTATCTGTCTAGGACTTGTGTTTGTCCAGGGTATAAATATAAACCCTCGACCATTGTAAAACATTATTCACAATCAAACCAATACAACCGGCCCCGTGCCAACTTTCGAGTCCTTTTGTCGTGTCGTCGAGTTCTTCGAGAGGAGCCATCGATCCGTCGACCTCCGTAAGTACCGGCAACCTTGCTATCATGTCTAGTATCATGCGGTGGATTTAGATATTGATGCAAGTAGTCTTGTTTATCTCGATGGGATGGCCGTGCGGCAGGCGTCTACTTGATAATCAAGAAGTCTTTGCTTATGCTTAGTTTATCTCGACTAGATGGCCGTGCGGCAGGCGTCCGCTTGATAGCTTTGCAAAAGCAAGATAGTTATCGGCTCTATTAGACTTGGCAAGATCTAATAGATTCATTAAGTTATCATGTGTTGCATGTCTTTAATATTTTATTTATTTGTAACACTCTTTTGCCCAATCTAGATTGGTCGGTTTTGGCTCTTTACTTTTATAAGATCTATTTGCTATATGGTTTTCTCATGTCATGGTGATAGATAGATCATGTATTTACGTAGCCAAATTAGATCAATCTAAGATTGTTACGTGTTGCGGGTTCTTGCACGTCAAGTACGTTTAGATTATAATAGAGCTAAGTGTCGTGCGGTGGATACGAGTTTTATTAGGTTTAATCATGCTAGCATGTATGTTCCTTCTTCATAGACCCTGAGTCGTCTAGTTTGCCGAGCTTGGTTATAATTTAATATCAGTGATCAGTTTTCACTTGTTCAAACATGTCTTCCCATGCATGCATGATCGGCAATCAATGTTTCACGTGTTTCTTCTCCACATTAACCGAATAGGTCATATGCATGATTGGCAGACAGCTTCTATAGCTGTATGTCGCCGTAAATGTAAGTGGCTTCGGGGGCCGTATATACGGAACTGCCGGTCTCATCCGACACGTTCCGATTTTATATTTAACAATCTTTTATCCCTTGTCGGTTTTTTAGGTCAAATTGTCCGCACGCTTCGGATCTCCAAACCGTGCGGTCCGATTGAAGTCACGCTTTTTAAACTTGTTGTGTGTGCTTGGCGCAGTCACGTTTTGTGTCAACACCAAGCTTGCATTAAAATTGAGTGGTTAGGTTGTTAGTCAATTTATTTGAAAAACGCTAGAAGTACACTCAATCAAAGAGGCATAAAGATCCATAAAACTGCATGAAATCCAAGCATCCATTACATTCATTTTATTACATGGCGATGTCTCTAGCAGCTACGCTTAGAAGACTCGCGAGAAACGCCTCTACTCGCAGGTAGGCTCCAAAAGGGTGACAATTACTCTATCCTATGGTAGGTGAGACATGTCTCCAATGCCACGCCAGGGCAAACATGTAAGGGTGCTGGCCTACACTACTAGAAGCATGGGTAAAGCACCTAGGTGTCGTAGGGTGGGGTAGCCGGAGAAAGTGGGGTGGGCGGCTCGGGCCCAAGGTGGTCTTTGCTCGAGCGGTGTACGTGGTGGTGGTGCGGGGGGAGAAGGTGCAACGGACCCGGTCAGCCTGTTGGTGAAGGAGGCTACCGACTCTATCTGCGGAGTCCCAGTGGGGTCGAGGCGGTGGGCGGTGTCGGCCGGTTCACGAGGTTGAGCGAGGCTCTGTGCGGGCGAAAAGCTCTCAACGAAGGGCGGGCGACGGTACACGGCGGGCACCGCCGCTTTGCGGCGGTGGTAATCGTCGACCAGCGCCGCTTGTCCGACCTCCTCTAGGCCTTCTCCACACGATGGAGCCGGGTCGCGGCGCGATGCGCCGCTCTTCATGAGCTGCACACAGTGGAGCACGTTGTTCCGGGCGTGGTACGCCTCCCCGAGTGATCCTCTTCTTCCCCGTTGACCTCGTTCGGAACCCCCAGTAGCGGAGGTTGAAGTCCCTGGTGGCGTCCTCTCGCTCCTGAAGGGCCTCCGTGGTACGAGCCAGGGTACTCTCGAGCTCAAGGACGCGGCCGTCCAAGTAGTGGTTGCGGAGCCCGAAGTCTCCAACCTGGTCTCGGAGGTTGGCGATCTCCGGCTGGAGTCGCTCGTTCTCCCTCTCGAGCATGGCCTCCTTGGAGCGGTGGCTCTCCCTCTCCCAGCTCAGCTCGTCTCACGGACGAAGCTCGTCCCCGCTCCATCTCGGCGACGGTGTCGTCAACCTTGAGCAGAAGAAGCTCACAAGGGCGGTTCTCGGCCTCCAAGGTCGTTATGTAATGATCCCGGGCGAGAGTGTGTAGCTGGAGGTCACGTCCCAACATGCGGACCAGCCTGGTCCGACGGCTCGACGACGTCGGTGAGCCTCGGCGGCGTCAGTGCGGTGTCGGCGTCGAAACCCCGGTAGCATGCGTAAGGGGCCGTGCGCAAGGAACCTGGCGGGAGTTGCGCGCACACGGTGCGGAGGGCCGTGCACGCAACGGACTGAACGCACATGTCAACGGTGGTGTCGACCTCCAACTCCGTGAAGCCACGGATGTGCGGCCAGCCCTCACTCGGTGGCACCTCGATGGAGATGGCAACGATGCCCCTCTCACCGCGGATGACGTACTGGACCTGCTCGGGATCAACCCCGAGGTCCAGCAGTACCTCACGCAGCAGCTTGGCGAACCCACCGTACTGCGTCCCGTTGGTCCTCAACTCACTCGGCGCCTCCATAGCTGCATTGGTAAAAAGGTAACTTTTGGGTTTTTAGAGTAAAAGATAAGCCATGCATAAAAAGATGCAAGGTCGATAAATATAACCGAAGACAAAGAATTCACCCTAATCTATTGACCATTTTTAGGGGTCTTGTCCTACGGGCAAGTATGGCTCTTGATACCAACTGAAACAACCCGCTTTTCCACGAAGGGAAAAGACATATTTTTTGTACAATAATGCAATGGCCTCAAAGGACTCATTGCCATCATCGACACATCAGTGGATCAGAGTGCTCATACAAATGAATATTTAAATAAGAGAGTACAAGTAGCAAGATTTAAGTATTTTATTACATCGCCATCCAAAGCGGAACCACACCCACACACACATATACGGAAAAAGCATAAGATAGGAAGAAGCGGATTAACACGTCATCCACTTGCGCCGTAGCTCGAGACACCTACTCCTCCTCGTCATCCTCGTCGGTCTCCCACTCGATGTTCTCCCCCCCGAACCACAATGTATCGATCACGATTTGTATGCGGCCACTAATCCCACCCATATGAATGAAGCTTGCTATGTGGTGAGTAGATGCAAGGGAAATCAAAAGATCCTATTTTGGGGCTCTTGTTTTCCTATGCTTTAGCATATTTAAATAGTATTTGTCAAGTTTTAATCCAATTATACCCATAAACCACCCATCCATCCCGCCATATCCATCCACACATCACACCACACTCACGCTCAAGTTGGCGAGGAAGACTCCCCGCCCCCCTCGCCTCAACGGCCCTAGGCCGGATACCACCACACCCGGGGGGAGAGAGAAGAGAAATGGACTCCACTCACTATAATGAACGCATTATGGTTACTCACGGAAATGTCCATGACCGGGGACACGGCTATACGTATAGATCAACAACTCTCTGCAGAGTGTGTACACCTGGAACCACAAGATCACCATCATCGGCGATGCGCCTCGCCTAGGCTGATACCGAGCCGCCGACTAACAAGCCCAATGCCATTCTACCACTCAGCTCTGGGGCACCCTGGAGTCCACCGGCACGCCGAGACTATGAGACGTGGTGCCGGATCCCGGAGGGTACCACGCCGTCTCGGGAGGGTGTGGGCCTCGGCCTGCATACCTCCCTACACAAAAACACCTAACAACCTAATAGTAATAGCAAGGGGCCGGATAGTCATCAAGTCATTTCCTGCCCATCGAGGAACGCAGTGGTGTGCACGATAGGGTCCCGTGAACCGCGAGAACGCCAAACCCGTCCTTAGGAGGGACCGGACAGATATCTTCACTTGTGGCACGAAACCCCGTGCCTCAACGGCACCTCCCCGCCTAAGTGATTCGCACAACAAAGGCACTCCTCCCGAAACCTTCTCCCAACACATATACCCGCCACGTGTATTCTCACGTGGGGGAATGCCCGGATCGTACTCCCCGGCATGGCTCGTCCTCATGACTTGCCCTAGATCCCGCCCCTGATCCGACACAACCCTCACCACACACCCAAGACTCACGCCAAGATCTCTCCCAATAATCCGGTTCCTTACATCTTTGGCACCACGTGCCATAGCCACTCACAATCATGATACATCAACGGTAATGATAATATAAGTGAGTAGCATCAAGATAAACAAGATAAGCGCGAGTCTAAACCTAGCAGCGGGTGTGCAGGGGATAGGTTTCGACAAGGCATAGGCTGAAACAAACAATCTACCATGCATCCTATCAGCAGCAGCAAGCAACAAATAAATAGAGCGCTAGCATTACTATTTATAGCATGTCTAATTAGGTGCTAAGAGGTTGGGTGGGACGTGGCACCTGCGGTCGGGTCGTCTCCCAGGTCCTTGGTGTACTCGTAGTCGTCTCCTGCCTCAGTCAGTGGCTCCTCTGTCTCTGAAAAGTGTGACATAATACCGCGTTTAGCGGCTCCTATAGAGGTGCACAAAGAAGCAACTAAAATCCAGAAGAAGCAAATGCACTCATGGATAAGCCTATGACCTAGAGCTCATTTTTGGAAAAATTTGGACACTTTGGTTTCATATTTTTTAGAGTTGAAATGAATTTCCTATGAATTTCTAAAGGTTTAAACAAATCTGAAAAAGGGAAAATCATTTTATTATTTCAAAAAATTAGATGACACGTGGCAGGCAAGGATTGGTCGGTAGGCTGGGGTCACTAACAGGTGGGCCTGGTCGACGGTCAACGTTGATCGGTCAACAGTCAACGCAGACGGGGCTCGGTGTGGGTCTGGACGGGCTGGATCAGGGCCGGGTTGGGCCGGCTCGCCGGACACGTGTCGGCCGTTGGGGCCGGCCCGCGTAGCCCGATTTGGGCCTCTCCCGGGCCGCGGTCTGACGTGGGTCGGTGTACCGTGGTCCGTGGGCCCATACGCACCGTGAACCTCGAGGTGGTTCACGGGTGGGCCGTGCTTTCCCCACTCCTTTTCTCTCTTCGCGGTCCACCGCGAGCCTTGAGCTCCACCAAGGGCCCAGCGGTGCCTCTTTTCCTCCTCCCCCCTGCCGTTCTTTTGGCGGGAGTAGAGCAGCCGGCGGCGAGCCTCGGCTCCTCAGGTGGCCCTCGCCGGTTGCTCGGGGGTCTCGCTAGCTTTCCCGTCCTCCGGCGCGTGCATCCGAGGGTGAAAGGGAGCGGATTGACTCCCTAGGCAATCGGCAGCGACGCCGTGGTGGCCCGCGGCGGTGGTGCCGCGGCGGCGATGCTCCTCCAGCTCCCACGACGGGGCCTAGGTGGGGCTCACTACACCACAACCCCAGTATAGCGACGTACAAAGGGTCGGTATAAGTCGATATAGCGACACTCCATCGATCGGTACATATCTATACCGACACTTGTTGTGCATCGCTATAAGTGGTGTCGGAATAAGTTATACCGACCAACATATTTATAGCGACCGATGGTCTGACGCACATTTAAAGAAATAGCGACAAATAGATTGACGACATATCAGTAGTTTTACCGTCCAACAGTTCGAGGTTATAGCCATTTGTACCAACCAACAATCCAACACACAGATCACATGATACAAAAACACATTATTAATCTCACATTAACCAAATTACATTATTTTGACATTAAACATACAATTGATACTTGCAATCTCACATTCAGCCAGACACAAAATTGACTCAGGATGACATAGCTTGGATTTTTCATTCATGCCAATTGATACTTGCAATAGTTATGTTGGGTACAAGTACAATGCTTCTAAACAACACACAAGTCTGGACACCTAGCAACACACAAGTCTAGCTTACATATAGCTAACATTTAACTTGCCCAAAAGCAGTTCATTACAAAATGCTACATCATCCAAAGCAACTAGCATCCATCAATGTTCCATCTCCATCTCCCAAAATGCTTGCTGGCAAAACCAAAATGCTTGATCTAGCGCCTTCCACCTGAAAAAATAAACATATTTTTAGCTCCAACTACTAGTGTGCTGCCTTATTTCACATATTTATATGCACATCTGCCACTGAACAAGCAAATTAACATCTCAAAGATGTGTATACTCACCCCAGCCAGTTCTAGCTCCTTTAATGAGTTTTGTGTCCATGCATCTCCTTCCCTGCTGCATGAAAAGTGATTGGTTACAAAAAACATACCTCTCTAGGTAACTTTTGTGATTGTAGTAGGGCAAATTGCATCTCAACATTTCAGAAGAATATATAAATGTTAAGTGATTGGTTAGAAAAAACATACCTGTAGTAGACTTGGATGTATGTGATGCATTGCTAGGCCTCAGCTATTAGAAAAATCAGTAATTAGAAAGATTGTTCACTTATCACATATATGAATAAATGAAACAAAGACAAGTCCAGTTTATTACTCTATTGTATGGCCACTGAACTGGCATTGAAATAGCATCACCCAAAGTCTGAATGTCACCATAAGGGCGAGGTAGCATTGTATCCCTTTTAAGCACCGTCTTCACAATAACTTCACAAAATAGCATTCCAAGAGGCTGGCCTGCGAGTGCATTGCTTGGATTAGTTGAAATAACTACTCCCTTAGCCACTTTCTCAGGCCGCAACATGGCAAGTAATATGACCTCCTTTCCAACCTGAAGTGGTTAATGCACTTGTCAGCAAAATTGAACAAATGTATTGAATTAGTAGAATTAAAATATAATTATAATTGAGAAAATTACAAGATCAGCAGGTGAAACATGAGGGGCATTTTTCTTCTTTGTTGGGGCTACAGTTTTGATGGGACTGGTGGCACTGTAGTCCTGATGATCAATTGATCGTCCCACAACACTCTGTACAGATAGGGCAGGAGCACGATGCGCAGAAGGGGCTGGAACAGGCTGCACAGATGGAGCAACAGCAGAAGGGGCAGCAGGAGCACGATGCGCAGAAGGGGCTGGAGCAGGCTGCACAGACGGAGCAACAGCAGAAGGGGCAGCAGGATGCGACATAGACGGGGCAGCAGCACGCTGCGCAGATGGGGCAACAGCACGCTGTTTAGACAGGGCAGCAGCACGAAGTGTAGATAGAGCAGCAGCACGTTTCACAGACAGGGTAGGAGTAGGCTGTGTAGAAAGGGCAGGAGCATGCTGCCCAGATAGGGCAACAACACGCTGTGCTGATAGGACAGTGGCACGCTGTGCAAATAGAGAAGTAGAAGGCTGCACAGATGGGATAGCAGGAGGCCTTGGATCAAGGAAGTAGTCATCGTCATCATAGTGGTCAGAGTTTTCATTATTATCTGCAAAAATAGCATCTTCATATGGTTCACCATATGCCTCATCAACTTGTCCTTCACACCTTGGGCTCTACATAAACAATACAGAAGGGGTAATATGGATTGTTCAATCGTGACTTAAGTAATTCAAAGTCTTAAGATCTTTACCACATGGTTTCGTGAATTAGAACCGTTCTGTGAGGTGATTTCTGTATTTCTTTCTTGCACTCTCCTTGCCTCCTGCAGTTTCTCTTGCAATTCTTGTATTTGTCGTTCTAGAGAAGCTTTGTCACTTTCAGCCTGTTTACGAGCAAGAACTTCCATCTGTAGCCTTGTTGGCTTGTAACACTTCAAACCAGGGGTACCAACATCTTGGGGAGTTGGTCCTAGACCCAAAGCACGAACACGCCCTCTTGGCTCCTTTTCCCCACAAGCAGCAGCAAAGACATCACCTTGCTGAATCGATCTTTCTATCAACTCTGGGCGGGCTTGAGCAATTGATTTAAGTTTGTTCTAGCAAAATGTAATACGGATGCTTATACACTAGAGAGAAATATATACTAAAATTCTTCTATGGAAAAGAACTTACAATTATTGGTTGCGTTTGTTGTGAAGGAACTCCATTTTTTCTTGTATGTGTTTTTATAAAGACTTCATCTCTCCGAGGCACGCGCCCTAGCTCTGCACCCTGACATTGTTTTAACTCAGTACTAAAACTGCAACAAAGTAATGCACTAAAATTGAATGCAAGAGACATTTTCTATACCATTTCATGCCTAGCACAAGCAAAGCTCTTGCTTCCTGATGTATGATGTATCCCCAATTTTGCACGATTAGCTTTGGATATTTCCACTCGAGCCTAGGATAGCATTAGTAAATTTAGCAAATATATTGAAGTACTATATTGAAGTACGCAAGTCCATATGTGCATATATAAAAATTTTACCTCAAATTCAGGAAAGCTCTTGCTTCCTGATGTATGACTATTGTGAAGATCTGCAGTTTAAACAATTTTAAATGATAAATATGTAATATGACAAGATATTTGTGATGCAGCAAGCCACACTCTTCAGGACCTTCATTGTCGCATAAAAGATCTCCAATTGGCTGATAATCAGGATCTTCAATCTGCTCATTTGTATTTTCAGCATGATTTCGTTGTGACCTTGTGCGCATATTGTGAACTTCATTTGCTGCATCACTTGATTGTTGAGTTCTCTACAGAAAAGGAACATAATAGTATAAATATTTTTGTTAATACTTATGCAATGATTGTTGTAGTAAATATAAGTCTATACAAAACCTTTGTTCTTTTACTGGGTTGAACATTCTGCTCCAAAGTGTTCATACGAGGCAGATTTAGAGCGTCAAGCTTTTGGTTATTGATTTCAATTTGCTCATTTCGACTTTGCTCGTACGCAGTGATGGGGATACCCTTATTGCTTCCTTTTGATCCTGACATGCTTTCTCCTGTGAATGGATAAAAAAAATTAGTAATACTCATAGGAAAATAGTAGACACATTGTTTGACAAGACTTACTTCTTGGAATTTTTTCTAGACTTTTTTCTATCAACAATAATACCGTCTATGTCTGTTCTAACAGAAGGGACAACTCCATTAAGAATATCCACAGTCACATTGCCATTTAGATTAGGCATGAATACTTTTGTATCCGATTCCTATGGATTTCACCAATTTCTTAGCTTCATGAAAGTTTCTAGGCAGTGTGGAGCCCTCAGGTAGTGCATCATTGAGTAGATCTAGTAGCAGGTTAAAACTCTTATCACTCCACCCTCCAAGAAGTTTGGTGTGGAGTAATCTAATTAGGAAACGCAGTTGTGTATATTTCTTGCAATTAGGGTATAGCTCTTTGCTATTCTCTGCTACTAAGTTCTGAATGGCAACTAGCTCCTCACAGGGCTCTAGGTCTGAATTGTTGTCATCAAAATCCCCTTTATCATCTAAACCAGCAGCTAAGTCTCTAAGCAAATCAGAAATGTTATCCTCTTCGTCAGACTCCTCCATAAGTTCAACAACATCATCATAGTTTTCATGATTCACAGAAGAGCTAGCTTCTCCATGTAAGATCCATGTTCTATACCCTTTTATAAACCCATCACATATCAAATGCTCACGTACTTCACTTCCCTCTCTCCAAAATGAGTTAACACACTTTCTACAAGGGCATAATATCTTGCTTCCTACTGCTGAATTCTCAAATGCAAAAGCTATGAAATTGTTCACTCCTTGTTGATATATCTTGGTGTGCCTACATGCAGTTTTTAAGTTAATTCCCATTTTAACTACAGATAGAACTTTCAGTCTTTATGAAATAAGTCTTTGTAGTACCTAGCATCATTATCGATCCATGATTTATCCATTCTCCTTTGTGAAAGATCAAGCAGCTTTAGAAATAAACTATAAAATAAAAAAGAAATAGACCATAAGCATCAAAGAAGCTATATACTTTGACAATCATGCTCATATCCTTGAATCCACACACAATGGGTTTAATTAATAAACACGATTGTCGTGTTCATGTCCACACACGATATTAAAAAGGATGCTCTACAGAAAGAGGATCATACCGTTACGCACAAGAAGAGCAAATGCCAATGTTGTGGTTGTTCAAATAATCTCCAATAGATTGTGAGTTGCCCACTTCGGCTCTAGATTGGGGTAGACGGTCCTATGCATATCTTTCAGCTACACCTCCAATGCACGAAGCCAGCTGTAGTGTGAATACACATGACATCAGATCAGTACATGTACATGTATGTTGAGACCTGAATTGCAAAACAAAGTCGTCCAGTAAATTGATTATGCCAAAAAAAAAGTCTGTATTTTTGTTTTCTATTACTTTCTACAGAAACTGATAGCATGAAAGCAAAAGGCAGAGCACAAGATGCTGCCGGATTAAATATGCAAATGCTGCTGGATTCCAGCTATAGATGCTTTCACTGTCTTTTTGTTTAATATACAGGAAACATAAATGAAAGTGCAGGCCGCTGAACGCTCTAGGAAAGACTAGGTGGACTCTATACTGGATAAGATGGACATCTAAACGAACTGGACTGATCTAAAAACACTACATGTCAGGCAAAGTAAAAAAAAATAGAACACTAATTCTTCAGTTTTTTCATGATGATACGGAGGGGACTAATTCTTCAGTTTTTTTCATGATGATACGGAGGGGCTTTTTGTTCAAAAAAAAAATTAAGGGCTGGCTTATACATGGATCCCTCGATGAGCACAACGAGGCAGGCAGGGAAGCAATTGCAAGCAAAACTAACCTTTCTTCTCGAGGCATGAGTCGGGGTTGTGGCAGCAGGTGTTGATGTCGTTCCTCCCCTCACAGCTGCTCCAGCCCACGCTGCAGTACTTGTCGTCGCAGATCACAACAGCTGCGGCAAGAAGCGTAAGAACTAGATCAAATAGATGTTCCGATGGAATCCAAGAGGATAAGGGAGCAGTCACGCACAGTCGCAATTGAGGGCCGTGCACGAGTAGCAGATCTGCAGCTGGGGCTGGAGCGCATGGCAACTGGGCTAGGGCTGCGGAGACCTCGGCGCACGGCAGGGGAACTGGGCGGCGGCGGTGGGATTGGGCGGTGGAGGAGGAGTTCGATGGTGGGCCAGGAGCGGGCGACGGAGACTGGGCACGGGAGCGGAGCGCAGGAGGATGCGACGGAGATTGGGCGGGCGGGCGAAGTCGCAGAAAGAAGGCGGCGGCGGCGGCGGCGATAGGAGCTGAGACTGAAGAGGTAGGGTTTGTTCTCGTTATTATTTGGGCCTTAGCTTTACCGCGAACGGGCCACCTTTTGTTTTTAGCTTCCCGCTTCTTTTCAGTTTACCGCGAACGGGCCTTTGGCGGCTTATTTCTTTTCAGTTTCCCGCGAACGAATTTCTCTTTTTAGTTCCCGCTGACAGGCTTTTCTTTTGCATGAAGCGTGCACAAGGGCCACGGCTCTATACCGACTAATGGATAGTCCTCTTTATTAATTTGTACCGACCGATGTATTGACGAGATAGCCAAATATTTATTCCGACCGATAGTTCAACGCAAAAGGTAATTCTACCGACACTTGATCCGTGGCCAAGCTATACCGACCGATGGTTCAACGGCATTAATACATTTATAACGACACACATGTGACGCTATATTAGTGTTGTGGCATAGTGGCTCCAGCGTCCTGAGTGTCCCAGGAAGTTCGTCCCAGGGTCTAGGAGAGGCGGCGGAGGGTCACCGGGTTCATCCATGACGGGGCGCCGGCCGGACCTCGGCGGGCGCTGCTGTGCCTCGGGCGAAAAAGGCCCGATTTTAACCTCAAAAGGAGTCGTGGTGCGGAGCGATAAGCGGCGCGCCGACGACCATAGCATGCGGCGTTGCCGGTTCCACGCGCAGCGCACGACCGAAGCTCCGACGAGCCCCGGCCGCCGCGGTCAAGGGTCATGGCGGGGCTTTTGGGCTAGGCAACTGGCGGTCAAGTCGCGGGCGGCGAGGCAAAGCTTGCCGGCCCATCTACCGCGCGGCGGGGCGAAGCGGGCGTAGGCGAACGGCCGCAAAGCCACGGGCGGGCGCCCGCCGCGGCGGTGTGCGTCGCGGCGTGGCGCGGTCCGCCGCGCTGCCGAACAGAACGCGCCGAGGGCGACAGCCCCCGCCCTCCATCGCAGAGAACGCGGCGCGCTGGCAGTGATCGACGGTGATCTCGACGGCGGAATCGGGCAACGCCTACCGTCGGGCTTGGCGCGACGAAAGGGTGGTGGTGCAGCGGTGGATTCGGAGCAGTGGTGAACCGGGCCGTGCGTGTAGAGCCGCGATGTCGACGTAGCCCGAGGCGCCGTTTTGCGCCCTAAGCCCTGGCTGGTGGTAGCTAGCCTCGCGGGGCGGCTCGGGCGACGGCTCTCCCTGCGTTCGCTTTTTCACGCCCTCCCTCGTGTTGTGTGAGGCGTGCGGTTGGTGCCACCAGTGGCAGCGGGGTGCGGAGAGAAGGCTAGGGCACCGAAAGTGCCCTATTTATATGCGCCCGGTGGCCATGGCGGCCGTGAACGGCGTGGGATGCCGTGGGGGTACGTGGAGGCAATCCGAGTGCTTGGGGCTAGGTTTTAGGGTTCGGAGTGGTGTGCGCGGGGCTCAGGCGTCTCCAATTTGGAGCGGCGGCCGGTCAAAAAGAGGGTGCAGCGGTTGTGCCTGTGTCGCGCGGGCGGAGGGGGACCTCCCGGACGCCGCTGCCCGCGACGAACGGAGGAGCGGGGCGCTGGCCGGGCGTGCGGACGTGGCGGTCTCACCCCACGCCTCCGCCGGGGCAGGGCGGGGGGAAGATGAAGCCCTTGGCAGTGCCCCTCCGCTTTTGGCAAAAAGTGCAGGAGAAGGGCCGGAGGGGGGGACAGCGGGGGTCCCCTGCCCGCCTGTCATTGGCGCAGAGAGGGAAAGGAAGGCGCGGGTGGGCGCCTGGCCGCGCGGCCACGGCGGTCTCGTGGGCAATGGCTTGTGCGCGAGAAGGGCGCTGGGTGCTTGGCTGGCCGCGGGCTTCTTTGAGGCTGCGGCACAAGCATGGGGAAAGAAGGAGGGCGCGGCCGGTGGACTTGGTGGCCGGGCGGCCTTGGGCCTCGCAGCCTCTTTCTTTCTTCTCCCTCCCTATTCTAATTCTTTTTCTAAATTGCTAGCTAGGATGTACACACATGTATACATGTACATACCCATGTAGGTGCATCCATGCACATACATGCTGGTGGGTCCACCTAAGGGAAGCCTAGGGTTTAGTCAAGGTGGTTTCCAAAGGTCGTAAACATGTCACCAAGAGTTAATTATTCATTAATTATTTAGCAACACATAAATCCATGAAGAGGCAAATCACACTAGTATGAAAAGAGAAACAATGCACATGCCACTAATTTGAGTTTAGGAGCTAATGCAACTCACTATGGGGTTTTTCTACATGACACTCAACATACATGGGTTAGTTTTCGAAAAAGTTTTTGAAAGTTATGATTTTTTGGGTGCTGGTTTAACAGGGATGTTACAAAGAGGACCGACGACAACCTTGGAGCTTGTCTCAACGAGGACTAGCGTGGTGGAAACCAAGTGAACCTCGGTAAAAAATCGATGTGTCATCTTATCTAGTCTTCTTGTTGGTTTGCATTCACTAGCTTGTTATTACTTGATTCATACTTATGCTAGTGAGTAAGTATTGCTCTTGTGTAGCTAGTTTGCTTGTGTAGCTTGCTAGTTACCTTCTTAGTTTGTGTAGCTTAAGAAGTAGCGATTGTATGGCTAGTTAGCTTGTATAGCCTTGCTAGTTACTTTGCTTAGTTTCTGTAGCTAAGCAATTGAGCTCACTAGTTAAACTTATGTAGCCGTGCTAGTGAGAAGTACTAGTTGTGCTTAGGCTTGGTGCGCTTTGCTCACTAGTATGTGTAGGTGCTCTCCAGATTGATTGAGTACTAGTTGTTTAGGTTTGTGTGACCTTGTAACCTAGTCTTGGATAGGCGAATATTTTCTAGCCTTGCACCTTAGTGACTTAGTTAGAATCTTTGTAAGGTACTTAGATAGAGGGGTGTAGTCTTAGTTAGACCGATAGTTTTAATTCCACATTTAATTCGGTCATCCGTTACGATTAAATTTTAGAAAGGACTATTCACCCCCCTCTAGTCCGCTATCTCAACCCTGCACTTGGTCAATCGAAGTTTATTGTCAGTTGCTAAAACTCTAGCAATTTCAACATCGGTAGGGTTGATGATGGCAGCAGAGATAAAAAATAATGAGTAAATTGTACTGTAGGTACTTAAACTATTGGGTAGTTACCGGATGGGTACTTCAACTAAAAAACGTAATATTTATGTACTTAAACTATTCGTAGCTCCCCGGATAGATACTCTAACTAAAAAGTATAACAAATAGGTACTTAAACTATTAGTGGTTTATAGATAGGTACTCTAATTATAAATTCAGTAAGTACATAATTAACGAGAAAAATTAATTAAGTATAATTAATTCATCATTAGCACATATTTACTGTAGCTTGACATTGTCAAATCATGAGTTTAGTTGTCTAGGTGACCATTGCTTATGAGTCGGTTTTTTATGTGAGACAATTTTTTTAAGCCTAATTAGTCTATGATTTGAAAAAATAAGCTCATAAAAGCCTAATTATATCAAATCATAGACTAATTAGACTTAAAAAATTCATCTAACAAAAGACGACTCATAAGCAATGGCCACTAGGACAATTGAACTCATGATTTGATGATGTCGTATACAAGAAACATGTGCTAATGATAGATTAATTATATTTAATTAATTTGTCTCGTTATGTACTAATGGAATTTGTAATTAGAGTATCTAGCTGTTGTGTTTTTTAGTTAGAGTACCTATCTGGGAGCCACTAATAGTTTAAGTACCTAACTGTTACATTTTTCAGTTAAAGTATCCATCTAGTAACCACCCAATAGTTTAAGTACCTATAGTGCAATTTACTCAAAAATAATCTCCCACATAATGACATCATTGGGGTTGATCAAACTGTTACTAATTCTCTCTCCTAATGATGAGTGATGCAATTAATTCATGTTAGAATTATCACATGACACTTACAGGAAAATCTATCTATACATCTATCTATATACAACTATAAAAAGACAATCTAAGATCACTCTTTGGTGTGGTAATTGCACACTTGCATGTCGCTCTGCCGTTCTGCGATTAAGAGAGGGGTGTCATCGCTTTGCCCCGGGTTGTGAAAACATATATAGCCGGCCAGAAGGAAAGAAAAATTAACACCTGCTGCAAAAAAAAAAAAAGAAAGAAGGTATAGAAGGAAAGAAACAGCGTGGCCGCGTATTCACATCGGAAGTCAGTCTCCGTCCGTCCGTATCCTCCTCTTCCGTCCGTATTCTCCTCTGTGCGACCGTCAGTGCAGTCGTGAAGCCTGAAGGTCGGCGACGCTGCTACCACGAGTGCAGGTGCGGCCATCATCGAGCATTGGCGCGGCGTAGCGGCGACTCGCTGACTCCACGACGACAACGACATCAGCCCCGCGCAGCAGTCGTCAGCAGGTACGTACATGTACATCAAAAATCTAATTCCTATAAGATGAAGTCTAGATTGTTATCTGTACTCACGAGTAGCAACGATTCATCAATTGGCAAGCCAAAAACCACAAACGGCAAGAGTGCACACTGCACAGGGTATGCAAAACTGATATAATTTCAATTATATTTTCCTTTTGCAGTATTGGATTATTTGCATTATTGGATTGTTAGTTTGGTAAATTGAAACGTTATATAATTCTCTTGCCTCTCTTTTTTCTAGAAATACGAATCAAAGAAGGCTGCAGCTCTGTCTTAGAAGAGTCAATTGAAGAACATGAAGAAGCAGTGATATATTGTTCTTCAACCATTACGGGTATGTAATATTTCCCACCCGTTCTATGTTAAGAAAGCTATACCCTTCTATTTTATAAAATCTGTATGTTCTTTTTTCTCCTTGATTGTATTTTGTAATTCATATACTTGTGTATATTAAATTTATAGCGGTTAAAAAAAATTAGATAATAGACCACCATAGCTATAAATCCTAGCTACACCATGACGCCGAACCCCGCCGTGTCCATCGTCATTGGGGAGGAGCCAGTGAGCTCGACGTGCGGATCGCCGTCGACCAGTGCACGCCAAACCCCGCTTGGTGTGGATCACCGCTGACCAAGACACGTTGAACTCCGCTCGTGTCTATTGTCGACGGTGGGGCATGTCGAACACACTACTAGAATCTACTTGTTTCCCTAGGGTTATTTCATTTCCCTATAGTTGAACAATGGTTCTAGGAAAAAGATTGAGTCCCTAGGGTTTTATTTGATACTCTAGGGAAAGTAATGAATTCCTAGGGTTTTTGGTACAACGAACTCGCAAGCAAAGCGCATATCCTTGTTGCGTGTGCCGCAGCCCGGCAAGAAGGTTAGCGCCCGCTTCCTTCTTTCTCCTTCTTTCTCTTTCCTCCACGTATGATTTTGATGACATGGATTGTCTTGCAGCCCGCTGAGTAAGATCTATTATACTTGCTCTTAGCTATGCTCTGAACAGCAGGATCACTGTTCATATATGCCTAGTGAGAGCTAGAGGGTTGATTGTTGACTGGACCGGCCTTGTTCACTTCCCCCTCCAACTTCCAAATTTTTACACTCTCTCTCCATCACATCAATTTGTATCCACATATAAAGAGTATTAAATATAAGTATAAAAAATAACTAATTACACAGTTTAGTTGTACATCACGAGATGAATCTTTTGAGCCTAGTTGGGCCACGATTGGATAATATTTGCCACAAACAAACAAAGTGCTACAGGACTTTCTAATCTCTCTCCTCTCACAAATTGTTTCTCACATGTAAATAGCATTAAATATAAATAAAAAAATAACTAATTACATAGTTGGGTTGTAAATCACGAGACGAATCTTTTGAGCCTAGTTGGACCACAATTGGACAATATTTACCACAAACAAATGAAGTGCTACAGGACTTTACACTCAAGCTGAATCATTAATTTATGGGAGCCAGACGTGGGAGACAGAGGGAGGCGCATAGGGCAGGAGTGACCGGCACTACTGCTCCAGTCGGTAGCAGCACAGGTGCTGCATTGGTTCAAGCGCGCGGTGCTTCCTCTGGAAGAAAATTGTGTGCTCCCTAGGTGTACAACTATCCCGTACGCCACCACACCTATGCATGACACGTAGCAGCCTAGGGGTCCGGCTCCGACACTTGTGTGGCTCGGCTCGTTGGCATTCCCTCGGCTTCGATCTGACAAAGATGAACTAGCAGCGAGCCAATGAACCCTAGGTAGGCTAAGAATCAGCGGCAGGGGCACGATTCTTCCCTTACGAGAGCTCGAACTCCTCCTTGCAGCAAGAGTGTGCGGCCGGAATCCTTCATGCTTGCGGCCTGTAGTGACGGCACGAGCTACTCCATGCATCCTTGTCGCCACACGCCGCAAGGGCATCTCGAGTCATCATAGCATGGAGCAAAGCATGGGCTGCACGCCCACTACACCAACACGAGGGACGAAGCAACAAAGAGCCCCCCCGTGTCATTGCCTCCAAGAACAAAGCAGCCTCTGTGGTATTTATTGAAGGCCAAGAAGATGCCATACCCATTGACGTAATGGCAGCATCTTCTTCTTTGACAGAGGTTATTTCGTGTACCCAAGCGTATGATGCCGCCGGTGGTAGTGGAGGTGATGAACAACAAATAACACAGTACGATATTCATCTAGATCATCTTTTTTTTTTTAAACTATGTGGTTCGGTAATGTATTTAATGTGTGCATATTGCACAGGACAATCTGTGTTTGCTATCATGGGAGAAGACACCTCAAGGCGGTATTGATGCCGGTTCATGGCGACGACAAAACACTTGAATCAATGGAGGAGAAAGGACGTGATAAGGTAAAAAATATAGTACCAAATTTAATATAATATAATATTATGTATCCTGACAATGCAAGTTTATTTAATTGACAACTAATCTGCATAGGAGATAGATGATAAAATTGGGCAAACATTAATAGCTCCTAAAGTTGGAATGGCTTTTGAATCAAGAAGAAAAAGCTTATGAGATGTACAAATGATATGCCGGTAAGGTTGAATTTAGTATTAGAAAGAGCACGATAAAGCATCACCAAGATCATACTATATGTCAAAAGTATATAGTGTGCGAATCAAGGACATCGAAGAAATGAGTCCTCACGTAATGATAGTACAAGGATAGGTTGTGATGCTCATGTTCAATTTATTGTCGGCAGAGAGGGGATTTGGACAGTACAAAAGGTTATACTAGATCACAATCATTATCTGGCTAGTCTAAATAAAGCACACAAGCTAAGGTCCCAACATCGTATTATAGAGGCGGATAGAAAACTAATTAGCCGATACGAGAAGTTGGGATGAAACCAGCCCAAGTGTATGAGTTCATGAAGGAATTTTATGGAGGGGGCGACAAGGTGCCATTTGCTAAGGTGGATTGTGATAATGAGATTGACCGCGAGCGTAGGCAATACCTAGAAGCCAATGATGCACAAACACTATCCGAGTACTTGAGAAATAAACAACTACAAGATCCAAAGTATTTTTTTATAGCGTATGGTCAGTCTATTATAGATTATAGATACTTTGGTGATGCTGTCTCATTTGACACCACATTTCAGACTAATAAGTTTGAAATGCCTTTTACTCCTATTCTTAGAACATACCATCACAAGTGAGGATGAAGATTTGAAAACACGTGCTGCACTTATATCTCGAGAGACCACATCTCTTGCATTGAAGTGTTCACCATCGAAAGAACTTCTTGATGAGTTAGGAAGCCATATGAAAGTTGGATTTGAAAGCGTATACTCATTTAAGTGAGATGCAAGAAAGATCCAATGAAGTTACTCAAATTCCAAATGAGTCCGACCCAAACACAATGAATAGTCTGATATCTTTTAAAGTTCCTCAAGTGATAAAAGGTCCAAAGAATACACGATTCAAAAATGTTGTTGAGAAGAAATCAGGGAAGAAGAAAAATAATAGTGCTAAGAACAAAGGTAGCCGATCCTCCCCATTGTAGCTTATGCTTGTTACAATAATTTAAATAAAATATTGTTAAAATATCTTTAATAATAAAATAAATCATAATAAGATATATGATATTTATATAAATTTTTAATAAGACGAATGGTTAAATATAATTTTTAAAAATTTTAAAAAATAAGTTATTTTGAGACAAAGGGAGTAGCCTTCGCTAAAATTAGAATTTCCACCGACAATTCTTTTGTCATTGCTTTCATGCACTCTGGAAAAAATAGCAAAATTTGCTCTTTCTGCCCCGGTTTTTTCCATAGTCATCAAATTCCTTTTGATCTCTTTGGGCCTCGGATGAACCAAATCTCTAAACTTCCTAGCATGTGTCAGAAGGAAAGGCAATTGGTTCTAGGAAACACAGGCACACACGGAAGTGGGACATCTCAGTTCTGCCGATGCAGCATCTTTAGACCGACTGTTGAATGTTGACGACACGGCACACCCTTGGACATCTGCCCCAATCAACACGCATCGCCCAAGAGGGTGTGTATGTGTGAAAAAGGAGAGAAATGGAGAGGCCGAGTGCACAGCTGTGTTGCTGTGCACTGCATGCAAATGCGAGAGAGAGGGAGAAAGATAGAAAGGTTAGGTGAGTGCATGCAGTGTTGGTCTGTTGGAGCGAGAGAATTGAAAGAGAGGAAGCGGGGGAGGATTAGGGGGGTTTGGAGGTTAAGGGGGCCTACCCCCATTCCAAAAGTTTTCAATCCGCATGGTGCGCATCGGAAGTAGAAATTTTAGCAAAAACGAGAGACACGAGAAGCAGTAGAGTTCATCCATGAGGTAAAACATGATGGGAAAGCAGGGAAAAAAGAACAATTAGGAAAAGCGTGGAGTTGAAAGCTTATCGAGTTTGAATCTTACCACCTTTAGTCTTGGTAATTTTATTTTGCGCTCGACTAAAGATTCTTTAATCCCGGTTCGTAATATCAACCGGGATTAAAGATCGATCTTTAGTCCCGATTGATGTTACTAACCCGACTAAAGGTCCTCAACTTTTAGTCCCGGTTGGTAATACCAACCGGGACTAAAGGGTCGACTTTTTAGTCCCAGGGTTGGTAACACCAAGCAAAACTAAAGAAACTTTTAATCTCGGTTGGTGTTACCAACCAGGACGAAAGGTCCCCTATGCGTCAATTCAAAAGGAGAGTGTATAGGACTTTGACACATGTGGTGTACAACTAAAATGATAAGGATTTTATGTGTTACACGAGATTACACGAGGTACTGGGGTTCGAACACCACAACATTTATCTTTTTGCCTCATGAGGCTTTAGTCCTGCTTGGGAAAAACTAGGACTAACCGGGACTAAAGCCCCTTCCTAACCGGGACTAAAGCCATGTGCTGTACTAGTGTACCATGCAAGTGTTCACTGGCGGCGAGGTGTTGGAGTGTTGGACAAGTGTTTGGGAAAACCGACTAAAGCCCCTTCCTAACCGGGACTAAAGCCATGTGCTGTACTAGTGTACCATGCAAGTGTTCACTGGAGGTGAGGTGTTGGAGTGCTGGACACAAGTGTTTGTCATCGAGCTACAAGATTAGCTTATCCAATTGAGGTTTTGCGGGCAGCTGATGCAGTACTGCAGCTACGACGAGGCCGAGCTAGTGGCGGGGTATTCGAAAGATGCTCTACGATGACGACGGCACGATGATGACAACGGCCAACGACCACCGGCTCTTCAGCGACAACGCCGTGCCGGTGCTGGCTTTGCCGGGCGGCTCCTCCTCTGTGACACCGTCTCCCTGCAGGCACAGCTGCTGCGCCTATCAGCAGCGGCCACGGGTCCGGCTCCATAGACTGAGGAAGCAGCGCGTGGTGAAGTTAAGCTCTGGTATCGATTTCGAACTGGACTGGAGATGGATACTCGAGAGATGTGGGTTTGATGGGGAATTTGGTGGATTCGAAGGAGGATTTGGTGGACAGGAAGAGAAAGGGAAAGGAGCCAGCAGTTCCGCCCAGAGAAGAACCCGATCACAACTTTTTTAGAGGGTACAACGAGGACCTAGAGAAGAACCCGATCGGAACTTTTTTTTTTTAGGGATGAAAACGGATCGGATCGGTGCGGAAAATGTCTTCCTCATATCCTATTCCATATTTTTAGATCGGATTCGGAGCGAAGCGGATATTGTACGGATTCGGATGCAAATATGGATTATTTAGGATATCGGAAATGGTACGAATTCGGACTGGTGTCGGAGCGGAAGCGGATTTTTTTTAAATCGGATAATATGTCCTTACATGCTGTTTTTTTATGATGAGAGTAACCAACAATCCACCGCTTCGATGCAAAAAATATTAATACAAGTTCTCAATTTATATTTAAAAATATAAAACAGATATACAAAAAAAAATAAATATTCTTAATTAAGCAAAACTTTGCCATCCACTCTTTATCATGTATCCAGTGTTCCTCCTCTTTCGTGGACGATAATTATTTGATCGGCTATAAATTTAGCAATTCTTATTCCTCAATCTTCATCTTCAATTTTCATCATCGCTAGACAATTGTTTCTCCTGTGAATTTTTGTAGATAGCAAATTTTCATGAGTAACCAACAAAAGTATTTTGAAATTCCTCTCAATATATGTAAAACTGCCATATACCTGATCGTCAAGATCCTCGAGTGTCAAATTAGCAATAAGAGTCTGTGCAACCTCTAGATCGTGAAGGATGGATGCAACCTTTTGTTATGATCTGCAAATTATGAAGAAAAAATATTTTATTGATAGCCAAAATTCTTTGTCATAATTCAAGAGCCTAAATAAAGAGTAAAGAATGAGAAAAAGTGGCCACCTCTTCTAGATGCTGCCACCCAGTCTTTTCTGATTACCCGCCAATAAGGCAAATCAGCAATTAATGGGATTCTAATTACCATTCCATAGTTATTTAAATAGTCAAATTAGTATATATATATATATATATATATATATATATATATATATACTAATTTGACTATTTAGTATATATATATACTAATTTATATACTCATTGTACCGCACAATGAGGACATAACGGACTCACACCATACATACTCACACTCACACTCACACATGTGCGCGTCCTCATACACATACTAAAAAGAGATTAAAAGGTTCAAGCCTCCAAGACGCTGGAAAAGTGCAATCAGACCCAGCCGCCGCCCTGGGCTCCCAAAATTGTCAGGGCCCCTGCATGTTAACATGTACTAGTAGTATATAGTGTACTAGTAATGTTGAGGCTTGGCTGAAATACTCTTCCATCTCACAGCCAAATCCGCAAACCAGCGTATTTGGAATAAAATCAACTGCATGCATGCATAGATTTGGAATAAATGCTAGAGAGAAACGAGTTATCTCTATTCTCTAGTAACTCACCAGGATGAACGTACTGCTTGTTTTCATTTATGAAATGTATTTTAAAAATTCCAGCACATTGTCTTCTATAATTGAAGCTGTCAGTGTTAGAAAATAAAGAGGGTGAAACGAGTGATCCAAGGAGGACACATCTGACATTTTTTTTAAAAAATGATATGAACACAGGAAAAATATATAGATTAATTAGTAATTATTGAGAGTATGAACAAACAAATACTACTAATCCTAATAGCAAAGCCTTACTTAGATAATATTTTTTTAGAAAAATATATATAGTGCAAGACAAATAGATAATACATGCTAAACAATTACTTCTTCACTTGGTATCCAAACTAATACAAACGATAATAGATGTGCATTTCTTTTTAAAAAATGATATGAACACAGGAAAAATATATAGAATAATTAGTAATTATTGAGAGTATGAACAGACAAATACTACTAATCCTAATAGCAAAGCCTTACTTAGATAATAATTTTTAAAAATATATATGGTGCAAGACGAATAGATAATATATGCTAAACAATTACCTCTTCACTTGGTATCCAAACTAATACAAATGATAATAGATGTGCATATATGTTCTATAAGGGTCTCAATTTTAATTCTTGCCCTGGGCCGGATCGAACTCGCGCCGGCTGCACGCACAACGGCGGTGCTAGGCACCCACCCGATCGGAACTTGTGCCCCCAGCGAGTGGTACATTCAGCCCACTAGGCCTTTCTCCTTAAAAAAATTTGGCATTGTAATTGGGCCGGACGACCTTGCCAGGCTCAACCCCACTAGGAGCCAAGCAGGTTCGATGGCGGGGTGTCCTGCGGCAGGGCATACGGCCGGGGTGGCAGTCGGGCAGCCGCACTGGCCAAAGCAGCATAGCGGGCAGGGCAGCGACGGCGGCAGCTGAGCAGCACGGCCAGCAAAACGGAGCGCAGGCCAGAGGCGACTAGGCGCGGTGACCGCGCACCCTCGGCCGACGGCCGGAACTGAGCTCTGGCACGAACGCACATGTTGCCATTTTCCTATGACAACTAAGCCCGATCGAGCCACTAGGCTCAGCTGGCACTAAGGGCTACCAAAACTATTACGAACAAGCACGATTTTGATCAGCAAAAGCTTTACAATTTCAGCTAAATTTCCCTTTTTCATTGATTGGGGTCTGAAATTGTTTATATCGCTCAAATTATTTTGGCTTAAATTTATCTTTCTATTGTAAAATTACACCCAATCACAATAAAATGATCTTTTATATCCTCTAACCTCATCAAAGCCCTAACTTTTTTAAAAATAATTTAATTTCCTCACTCACATATTCGGCAACACTAGCATATGCAGCTCTCGCGCATTGTCAGCATGCTGTATTAGTGCTGCTCCACTATTGTGATATATATATTATTTCATTGGTATTATATAAATTTATGATGTATAATGGATTCGAGAGCTTTTGTAATAAAATGATGTCAAATTTTTTGAAATCAATTTGAATTTGTGTAAATTGACCCAATATTTTTGAAATTCCTAAAATTTCATATTTATCATTGACAGCCCAAATTTTTATACCAGTATTGTAAACCTTGGATAGAGTGATGTCAACGTGGGATATAGAGGGATGTCAAGCTGGCACTAATTAAGGTGCTCTAGTTCATGCGCCCAGTCAGAACAGCTGCTTCCATCGACTTTTGGTCCAAGATTTTGGAGGCTAAGAGCTTGGAAAACAAGCAACCAACAAAACAAACTCAAAGTTGATTGTTTGAACTTGAAAACAAAATAAAATTTAAGCCCAAGCGCAAAAATAAAATTAATAGAACACACTTTTCCATTGGAATTTTTGAGACCTAAGGAAACTACCAAACTGCACATAACTCAATTAACCAAAGTTTCATGTTTATCTAATAAAGTCCTCGGAGGTTATGCGTGGAGATACCTTCTCTTTATGAATAGTCGTCATAGTTGTAGCCGACAAGCCTCCAAATCTTCTCTCACATGAGTGTCAAATAAAAGACTTCATCCTCTAGAGTGTCACGCCTCAAGTATGCTCCCTAGATCTTAATACATTGTAGTGGTCAAAGATGGTAGTGAAGCCCCTCCTACTAAAGTGTTCATATAGACAAGTCGTCGTAGTCATCAAAGATGTCGGTGAAGCCTCTGATACTGAAAATTTGGCAAAGGAGAGTTGTTGTGGACATCGAAGATATTGGTAAAAGCCCTCATGTCGAAGATTTTGACAAAGACGATATTGGTGTATATGTTGAAGATGTCAATAAAACCCCTTGTCCTAAAGTTTTGTCTAAGGCAATTTCTTGTAGTCGCCAAAGATTTTGATGCACATATGTTGTCCATGCTTGATGTCGGAGATGTTGGAGAAGCCTATCTACCTATCGGTATCAAAGTTTAGCCATTGTAGTCACTAGAGATGATGCTGAGGCCCCTTGCATCGAAGTTTTGACATGAGTGAGATGTTGTAATTGCTGAAGTGTTGACAAAGCCGCCTCTGCTACTTAACTGTTTGTTGGGGGACAATTTTTTGGGATACCATGACGTATGTGGGCAAAGTCTCCCGATAAAGTGGCTCAAATAGTAGCTAGAGTGTATCATGTGAAATTCAATCCCACAAAGGGGCTACTAGTAAATAGCGATTACCTATATAAGTTCCCAAGGGCATGAGAGAGGGATCTCACCTCCCACTCATTTTCACTTATTCAAAACACTGGTTCCTACTCATATAGCCATATTTTATTGTGTAGTTAGTATTTTAAAAAAAGATCTCTAGACAAATTCATATGTTCGCTATTTTCTTAAAAAGATTATGTGGTTTACACATCATCCATACATTGGCAAACGATTAAGTAGTCCCATATGCTTGCAAAAGAAGGGAAAATTGGATCTGTAGCACTAAAATATCTGAAGTTTAGAAAAAAATAACATGGAATGATCACTCAACCATAGGCTTGTACAACTTTTATTAATGTTATGTCACCATTAAATTTGACAACTTGAGATAAAAAGCAAACAAAAAGAAAAAGTTAAGAATTTGATATGCTCTACATTGGGAAAGCATTTAATGGTGACTTCATTTCAGAGCTCGAAATACACATGTAAAGACTGTAGTGTAGGGCGTTCGACATGATGGCGCTTGTGCTCACCTTAGTCTCTGGCTGTAGTGTAAATATAATATAGTGAATCAGAAATTAGGATCATATATTTGATTTAAGAGATACTTTGGGCAACTACACAACAAAGTAGATGAAAATTTGTATTAACATTTATATTAGTACATTAATTATAATATTATTGATTTGTAGTTTGTATTGACCTAGGGTCCAATATCCAATATCCCAGGATACATAGGTTGGGTGCATTGCTAATCATGATCCTTGAGAAGTTGTTGCGCTCATATTATATTGTTTTATAAGCGTAAAGAGCCTCTCCAAATAAGAAGCATCTGCCGTAGCAATGTCTTGTAGGGAAGACAAACCCAACTACAACTACAGGCAATCGTAATGGGCTAGTGAACAAGACTCACCAAGAGAGTGGTGAGGAGAGGGATGTCGAGCAACCATAGTGTGATAAGCTAGGTTGGTTAGAGAGATCCAAATTGCATTTGCTTGAGTGATCATATCTAGTGGCACTTGGGGATCGATTTGTTGTGGGTTTCCAAATAGACAAATATTAATGTCATATCTTAGAAACTAAAAATTTGTAATGGTGTAGATCAAAAACCCTTAAAGAAGCTAGAAGCACCATCTTGGTATAAAAGATATTTAGTTTTTTAGTCTCATACTTAAAGTCCGTCACCCTTTCCAAAGCTAGTCTCTATCAACATTATACATTTTTAACCAAGAAGCAATAAGACTAACATTTAGATCTCTAAGAGCATCTCTAATAGCTCACCAATCCATTCAAGAGTAGTACTGGTGATTACCAATACTATTTTTTAATTGTTGGGGGAGATGCTGCAACAAATCCCTAATACTTGTATCCCAATATTAGCCCAACCTACTCCATGGCCCAACTAGCCTACTAGACCAAGCAATCATCACTCACCGTCAGACCACGATCAATGGCTCACATCTTGCCCAACAAACAAAACCCCACCACCATAGTTCAAAGTCATGATATTGCTCATTCCTCTCCATCGGTCATAGCCGAAATGCCTGCTTCTTCTCTCCATTGGTCACAATAGCTTCCTCACCGTGCACACCACCAGTAGGTTTCCTAGCCGCACACACCACTAGTAGGTCCTCGCCGCAGCTCGGCTGCTACTACCATTGCGACTGGTTTCATGACCTGGCTTCTCCTCACAACGTAGCCTCTATTGATGGTCATTAAACACCAAACATAATCCTCAACTATTGTATAAAATGATATAAAATGAATTACAAAGCCTAGTTGTAGGTTTTGATTCTAATGAGTTCCATGAGTTTTGGTGTTCTCACTTGTATTGTAGGAGTATGTAATTTTTCATCAAATAAAAGTATCTCAAATAAGTAATCAGACTGCACCATTGCAACGAGCTCATCGAGACGATCAAAAAATGGATATATCATATGCTATATTCGAGTCTAGAATCAAGAGATATCAACTTTATATCGAAATATGCGTCATTGGGCCCTAAAAGGGACCAGAAAACACATCGTCGAAGCAAAACCCAGATGGGCTTGGGCCCAGGCCACCTGGTACTTGGGCTTGGGCTAGTCAGCACCCCCTATGGCCTCTCACCTTCGTCTTCTGGAAGCTTCCTCCACCGTCTCTTAGATGCATCTCCACCGTACCTTAAGTCGGTTTGATCAAAGGGCTCACGTTTCTCCCATCGGGCTATAAATATAGGGCTAGACCCCCTCTCTGGGGGCACCACATTATTATGGAGATATAGAGGCATCCCTCAAATGGATGACCTCTCACCTCTAGAGAATTAGGGCTAGACATTCCAATATAGTAGATTAGTTCTAGTTTAGAGTTAGGGAGAGCTGAGCTACACCTAAGTTCTACAGAAGTCTTCAAAGGAGTCGTCAAGAGTTTCTAGTATGTCTTTGTAAGACTTATGCTTTAATATATTCTCTATTTACTTTTATGCCTAGCATTTGATTAGTTAGTATAGTTATTATACATTGGCATGGGATCTCCGCCTATATTGGGTGCTGTATTTATAGATCGTGACTAGAGTAGTAATTGATAGTGTATACATGGAGTCTAGGCTATAGGTTACCTGAGATTACACATAATTCTTACGGTTAGTTATGGTAGCCCCAGAGGTGACAGCTCTGTTAGGGCTTTGTATTCCACCATATTGGAGTTGGTGTTTCGTAGAACCATTAGGCAGCCTTCCCCAACTACCTTCTTTTAGTCTTATTCGAGAGTTGGAAACGTACTGCTGCTCCAAAGTGTTTTGTGTGATCGCTTTATCTACCATGAATTAGTTATAGAACCAACGTAATAGAGAAGTATCTAGAAACTGAACTCTCCTATTGTCTTCTCAGTTTAGCTATTTACTCTTTTATCATAGAATTCTCCTGTGTGTCATTATGCATAACTCCTATTATTTACCTATCGGTGTTTAACCATCGATAGCCTACCATGGGGTACCCACGGTAGTTGATTCGGATCTCGACGAATACCAGAACTCGGCGGTCACGTAAGAGATACTCGATTTATCCTGGTTTGAGCCCTGGTTCATCGAGTAAAAGCTCTACTCCAGTCAGCCTTTGCCTTTTGCGTTGGATTGGTTGTATGATTGTGTCTGTTACAAGAGGGTGCCCTTAGCCCCCTTTTATGAGAAAGGTGGCCAGGGTTGTAAGTAATCCTAGTTAGACTAGTAGATAGAGTCTTTCCTTTATTTTTATAGAAATTACTTTCTAAATTCCTAAATAGGACAAGTCGTCTTCATCTTGGAGTTGACCTCCTAGATCTAGCTTTCAACCTTCACTTGCAAGGCCCGATCGATGGGCCTATTTCTTTAGGTCCCATGCCGATAGGGGACTATCTTATTCCCACATCGACAAGCCTTCGAGCATTTCTAGGCTGAACTTGGAGAGCCGACTTGTTTCCTAAGTGAAGCCTTGAAGTGGTCTTTTAGTTATCTTCAGGAGAGTTCTTCCTAATGTGCACCGTAGGTGCGCTCATTGAGTGTAGCCCCCGAGCCTCTTGCTTCTTTGGAACAAAGAAGTTGGAGGGTCTTCTGTAGTCCTATGTTCTTTTCCTTCTTTCTTGGAAGTCTTTTAGAGAGTTCTTCTAAAACTTTCTTCAAAGAGTGCACTGATGGTACACTCAATGAGTGTAGCCCCTAAGCCTCATGCTATTTGTAGATATCTATTAATGCCTCTTTGAATATTCCGTAAGCACTCAAATACTATTATAGCACTTCACCTGGAGGTTTTAAATATCGTATCCACAAGGAAACGGTAAGGTTAACTATGATAGCTAACTTAACTTGGAGTAGCAACAAGATCTTTAGAAGGTTAAGAATATAGAGGAGATTGCTAAGGTTCACACGTTCTACTCTTGATAAGCTATGTTTATATATTCTATTTGTGGAAATTGCATAGAAAGAGCACAAGCAAAACTATGACCTTCTGTCTAATTATACTCCTGCTCGGCCTATTAATGGGATAGCGGGATACATAGGATTCAATGGAGCTATAAAGTCACCTCCATGAGCTACCACCAAATCCAGAAGATAAGGGTACATCTACGAGTAACATGAGTCTAAGCACCATACCTACACTATGAATTATACCTTAACCTATTGCAGTAGATTAAAGCACTCAAAAGAGACTCATGACTAGGAGAACAATATAAACACAATTGCTTAAAGAAAGAAGAGGATGATTACTAGAGAAATCCTAGACATAGATTAACTTTTGCCAAGGTACAAGCCATAGAGGTAGCATTAACAGGCTAGCACCTCCTCCCAAGTCCTATCCCTCTCTATCTCTCTATTTCTAAGACTAGATCCTAATGAGGACTAGTTTCCTTAATTGCTAAACCTTGAGAGGTTTGTCCATGCCACCCAATAAATGCTCAAGTTCCTATTACTGTCTCTCTAAATACATCAATACCAAAAGGAGTGTTCTGAGCTATACAAAAAGATATTTGAAAAAATATATATAGAGAGAAAAGGAAGAGAGATGATAAAGAATGGACAAGTGCCCAAGTATTGAAAACATTGGGTGCATAGATGCCCGACTCCCTAAGAAAAAGAAAAAGATAGCTCATAACCTCTGGTTAGTTTTCAAAGTCCAAAAGAGAGATAGGCATTCCAGGTGCTGAGTAGAATTAGGTTCCACCATATATCCACCACATCCATCCACCTATACATCTTGATTCGACTGTATGACTTATTTCTCTATAGATCTAATGTTTGACTTTACGACACATATATTGTAAGTTTGCTCTTTTAAGTTTTTATCCTTACCTATGAGCTCAATAAGCTTTAGTTATAGGATGAAAAGAAAAGGCAACTGTCATCATTGTCTTAGTGAGAATCCATAAATTCCACATATATTGAGAGACCTGAGAGTGTCATATATGGGAAGCTCTGAGTTTTATTTAAAAACCTCTAAAAACTCTAGAATGATAGTTGAGCGAAGATCTTGAGACATAGTGCTTGGGTGGGATCTTTCTATCTGTTAGATACTCAAGGCCTAAGGAAGAGCTGATAAGCCCCATAGTCCAGGGTAACATGAGTAAGTTTGAAAAACAACTCAGTTATTGTATAACTTGGTGGAGAATTTTTATCTAACTGTAGGTATACTTCTAGGGAGTCATTCCAAGATGGCTACAATGCTTAAACATATATCTTAGAATAACTTTTTCTAAGTTTTCTTTGCTAAGGGACTAGCTAAGGTTAAGCTTGGGGAGTTGCTAACAAATCGTTAATGTAAGAATCAACCATCAACTAGCCATGAAAAAGGATGCAATTGTGATAACCAAAGTAGATATAGGGTTTGCACTGATAAAATTCCACAAGTTTTAGTGTTTCACTGTTTCTATAGGTGTAAACTAGAAAAGACGTAATCCCAAGAGGTTATCAGAACATAGAATAAGAAATCAGACACCACGACAACGTGGGAAGCTTCTAGAAGGGACCAGAAGACACAACGCCAAAGCGGGGACAATAGGCTACTAGGTGGGACCGATCGGTCCCACACCGATCGGCCGATCTAGGCCCATTTCCGGCCCACTTTGCCCAGGTTGCTCTATCGCCTTTGGGTTTCCATCTCGGTCGCATGTCAAATTTGATTTGATTCGATGGCTCACGATATTGCCTAGGGATATAAAAAGAAGGATAGAACCCCGAGGGAGGCACATTCATTCATTCTTATTTGAAGTTTGATCATTAGTTAGAAACCCCAATTAGAGCTTCTTAGCTAGAGCCTAGATAGCTAGTTAGAACTAGAGGGAGGTAAGTGAAGGCTTAGATTTCGAGCCATCAAGAGCTTAGATTTGGTACAGTTCTTACCTCGTGTCACCTTTGTTCTCTTTTATTGTATAGATAATATGATTGCTACAATTAAATTGATGAATACTTATCTGCTTATATTTATAGTTATTATGTTCTTTGTCTATTGTGGTTTTATGCTTAGTATAGCTAGATTAACATTATACTTATTCATAGGTTCGCATAACGCCATCTCATTGATCGTTAGGTAAGTGGTGAACATTGTGTAAGCGTGGTGCTTATATATTGTGTACTGCGAATGCACCCTATAAGCCGTGATTGGTAGATCGTGGGTGTGACAATTCTGTTGAGTCCTATGTAGTCCAACCCTTATTTATAGGCATAGCAGGACTTATATACGAAGGAAGGACATGCTATGTTCTCAAACTTCCCTAGTATGCATTGACATGTAGCTAGGAATAACTTAGAAATATCTCTTGATGTTCTGCTAGTAACTCTAATGATATAGCGATGAATCTCTATCTGTTTATACTGATGATTTATACTTATCTTTATTATTTATCTTGTGACTTACCCCTGTATTGAGTAGCGAGGATATGGTTATGCCTATACATTACACTCCAGGTTATTTAGCTATCCTACGTGTATACCGTGTAGACCTTCTCTTACGAAAAATATAAATGACAACCTAGTAATACTGTGGGTAAAATACTACAATGGTATTTGATCTGTGCGCTTACAGATACTACTTCTATATTCTAAATGGTGCCATAATTTAATACCACACTCTTGATGTCATAGCTAGGGATGACAACTTGGTGCTATAGTGGCGATGCTATGATATGCTCACCAGCATTTCTGCTATCATTGTTGAGGATAGATTTTATATCTATTTTTGTAATGACATTAAGGAGTATCAACACCTTTGACCTTCCTTAGGTAACACCTCTCTCGGATAGTGCCTGCTGGGCCTCACCGCCACTGACGTCCCTAAAAGTGGGCCTTCCTTTCCTACAGTCAAGAAGTGAGTCGAATCGAGAAACGAAAATTTTTTTGGGACATTCGCTCATGCTCATATTTGCCTGCCCTACATTACTCATCCATTACTAGTGGCGAAAACACTCCCATCTCGAAGGTTTTTGCAGGCCTCTATGGGTGAATATAGCCTCGCAACGCGATTCGCCTAGCCAGCCACTTTGCGCCTATCAATTTGCAACGCCTTCGCCTTGGTGAAACTGCATCTGCTCGATTCCTTGATGAGCGCCAGTCATTGTTTGATCCAACGACGCACGTTCATCCCACCTGGCTATAAATAAAGAGACAGACCCCCCTCCCTGAGGGCACCATATTATTATGGAGATGTAGAGGCGTCCCTCAAATGGATGATCTCTCATCTCTAGAGAATTCGGGCTAGACTTTCCAATATAGTAGGGTAGTTCTAGTTGAGCGTTAGGGAGAGCAAATACACGTCGGTTCCAGAGGAGTCTTCGGAGGAGTCGTCAGAGTTCTGGTATATCTTTATATCTATTCTTGTAAGACTTATGCTTTAATATATTTTGTCTTCTCTATTTACTTTTATCCATTACATTTGATTGGTTAGTATAGTTGTTATACTTTAGCATAGGATCTTCGCCTGTATTAGGTGCTCTAGTTATCATGTGTAATTAGAATAGTAATCTTTAGTGTAGACATGGTGTCTAGGCTAGGGTTTACCTAAGGTTGCGCTCAATCCCACAGTTAGTTGTGGTAGCCCTAGAGGTGACAGCTCTATCGGGTCTTCATATTCCACCATGTTTGGATTGATGTATCGTAGAGCTTTTGGAAGCCTTCCCCGACTATGTTGTTCCCTGTCTTATTTAAGAGTTAGAAAGGTATTGTTGCTCCAAAGTGCTATTATGTGATTACTTTATCTACCATGAATTAGTTATATAGAACCAAAGTAACAGAGAAGTATTTAGGAACTTTAAACTCTCCTGTTGTCCTCTCACTTTAGCTATCTACTTATTTATCATAGAATTCTCCTATGTGTGGATGTCATATATTTATAATTCCTATCATCTAGCATTCATCCCTACTTTAGTCTAGTTGGTGTACTAATTAGTAGATACATGATGGTGAACTATCAATGTCTTATTCTATTGTTTTCCAAAGTGGTAAAATATAAATAACGATACCTGCAATACTCCCTGTAAAATGCTACAATGGTATTCTCAGGCGCTTGCAGAATCCTTCATATTTTAATTGTGCATAAGAAATACCAACAAGCATTTTTTTTCGACGCTGTTGCCGGGAAACAATTGGCTTAAAGATTTTGATATTGATCTTGATATCTCGCTAATCTAGTCTGCCACTAGCTTTAATAGGATTACCCCTTGTTTTGTTGAGTTGTAGAATGAGTAGGAAATCAACCATTCCAACCTTCTAGCTTTGTATTGAGTTTAGTCACCCTTTTGTATACCTTATAAGAGTCTTGTCATGCTTTTAAAATCAAGATCGCACTCACACACTCTACCAACATATGCATTACTCCTACTCTGAGAGTAAGCGTAATCATTTTCCACTTTCATCTAGATTCACCTTAAAATTATTTTTTCTTCTACATTGGGAGTAAACACCTAAAAATATACCCCATAGGATAACCTCTGTTTAATGCTCTAAGTTCTTATTATTATCTCTTCAATTATTTTGTATTCAAAGGATGCATGTGGCTATGCAAAAGAAAAATTATTGAAAAAAATAGAAGGAGTTAAAAAAAATAGACAAGTGTCCAAGCAATTAAAATAATAGGTACTTAGATGCTCACCTCCCAATATAGAGAAAAAAGAGAAAGAAGAAAAAATTGAGACAGCCCATGTTTTACTACGAAAGTTCTAAATCCAAGAGAGAGATTTATTTTTAAAGAGCAAAAGTAAAATTAGGATTAGCCACCACCATATATACACCCTTCCACCATATACCATACACATGCACATCTTAGTTTGATTGTATGACTTGACTCTCTATGGATCCATCATTTGACTTTACAATATATAAATTGCAAGTATGCTCATCCTTGTTTAATGCCACTCCTATAATCTCCACTATAATTATTAGTTGCGGGAGGGCATGACAACATAAATGCCTCAAGTGAGATCTATAAATACCACATATTAAGGGACTTGAAGATGTCATATAATTAAGCTTTGAGTTTTATTTTAAAAAAATGTAAAAAAACCTAGAATATTAGTTGAGTAAAGAATTTGAGACATATATAGTGCTTGACTTGATTGTTGTATCTCTCAATTATTCAAGACCCATGTGAAAGTTGAAAAGCTCCATAGTAAATGATAAAATGGGTAAGTGTGAAAGTTAGAGCAGTTTTATCTAATTCAAAAGAGAATTTTAGTTTGAAAGCATGTGTACTTTTGAGGACTGAAAGTATTGTAGCAACTCCTGATCTAAGTTTAGTAGTTAGGCTTTGCTAAGGGACTAGCAAAGGGTAAGCTTGGAGGAACTTGTTGATGGTACTTAATGTTTATTTTATACCATAAATTATTGCTCAGTATAACATGATATCAACCATAAAGCATAGTTGTAGGGTTTGATTCCAATGAGTTTCATGAATTATGTTGTTCTCAAATGTTTTGCAGGTATATCCAATTTTGTACAGAATAAAAGTATCTCAAATGATGATTTAGAGTGCACCATTATAACAGATTATCGAGACGATCGAAATGGACATATCATTTGCTATATTCAGAGTCCGAGTCAAAAGATATCAATTCTACACCAAAACCAACACTAGAAGACTCTAGAAGCCACAAGAAGGCGACTTACCAAAGGTAGGGCCCACCTGCTACAGTGTGGGGCCGCCCTACGTCGCCTTGGGGCCGGCCGCGCTCTCTAGAGCCTAATTGGGGCCCGCTTCAACGGACGGCCTTCTATCGCCTTTGGATTTGCATCTCCACCGTTGCCCAAGTCGGTTTGATCCAACGACGCACGCTCATCCCACTAGGTTATAAATAAAGAGGTAGACCCCCTCCTTGAGGGCACCACATTATTATGGAGATGTAGAGGCGTCTCTCGAATGGATGACCTCTCATCTCTAGAGAATTAGGGCTAGACTTTCCAATGTAGTAGGCCCTATTATTTGGACCAAACCGACCGGGCGGTTCCGACCGATAAAAGATCGAACCAGGACCTCGGCCGGTCCGGTCCACCTAAAAGACCAGGATGCAATTGAACCGAATTAAACCGGTGAACCAGTGGTTTTTTACTAGAAACCGGTATAAAACCGGGCATTAAACCAAAATAAACCCGGGCGGCCGGCAAATGTGCGTGGGGGAAGGTGTGAAAATATTGGAAATTTGTGTAAAAAGGGGTAGAGGAGGGTTCAAACCTTGGTCGGAGGAATGGAACGCAAGTTCACCACCGAGCTACACATTTTGTTGTGATTTGCAATGATTACTAATTCTTTTTGTACCATTTTAGACTGGCGGTTCAACCGGTTGGACCAATCAAACTGTGAAACGAAAAGCCTTCAAAGTGGTTTAATGTTCGGTCCGATCCTAATAATTTGGTAGTTGGGTAGTTCTAGTTGAGAGTTAGGGAGAGCGGCGCTACGCCTGGGTTTCGGAGGAGTCTTCGGAGAAGTCATCGAGGTATTGTATATCTTTGTATCTGTCCTTGTAAGACTTATACGCACCGATGGGACTGTTCGGTGGCTGATGACAAGCATAGTGGAGACCTCAAAACCTGCTTCCCTTCATGAAGCATTTGCAAGTAAAAAAAAAGGTGTCCGCCATGGATAGTGAGTATGATGCGCTGATGAAAAACAAGACTTGGCACTTGGTCCCTCCACCTCGTGGCAAGAATATTATTGATTGCAAATGGGTATACAAGGTCAAGAAACATGCTAACGGCACTATTGACAGATATAAGGCCTGTCTTGTTGCTAAAGGCTACAAGCAACGCTATGGACTTGATTATGAGGACACTTTCAGTCCTGTTGTGAAAGCCACCAATATTCGACTTGTCCTGTCCGTGGCTGTGTCTCAAGGATGGTCTTTGAGACAATTAGATGTGAAAAATGCTTTTCTCCACGGTGTGCTTGAGGAGGAGGTATATATGCGCCAGCCACCTGGGTACAAGGATGAAAGGCGACCTGATTATGTTTGCAAGCTTGACAAGGCGTTGTACGGGCTCAAACAAGCACCTCATGCGTGGTATGCACGCTTGTGCAGCAAGCTGGTTCAGCTCGGGTTCACTCCCTCCAAGGCTGATACTTCCCTGTTTTACTATAATAGAAGAGGTATTGTCATTTTTGTGCTGGTTTATGTTGATGATATTATCATTGCGAGCTCTTCTTCTGATGCAACCAGTGCAGTACTCAAGGGTCTTGAGAGAGACTTCGCACTTAAGGATCTTGGTGATCTCCATTACTTCCTTGGTATGGAAGTACATCGGACCAAGGATGGCCTTGTGGTGTCACAGAAACGTTATGCAGCAGATGTGATCAAGCGGGCTGGTATGAACAAGAGCAAAGCAGTAGACACCCCCTTGTCTGTTACAGAGAAGTTGAGCGCAAGTGAAGGAACTCGTCTCAGTGATATGGATGCGTCCAATTACAGAAGCGTGGTAGGAGCATTGCAGTACCTAACACTTACTCGTCCAGACTTGTCATTTGCTGTTAATAAGGTATGCCAGTATCTTCATGCACCTACCACTCTACACTGGATTGCGGTGAAGAGAATTCTACGATATGTTCAGGGCACACAGAATTTGGGACTGCAGTTTAGAAAGTCACAGTCCATGCTTGTCAGTGCGTTCTCGGATGCGGATTGGGCAGGCTGTGTTGATGACCGGAGGTCAACTGGAGGGTTTGCCGTGTTTTTGGGACCAAACCTGATTTCCTGGAGTGCTCGAAAACAGTCGACAGTTTCCAGTTCTAGCACCGAAGCTGAATATAAGGCCTTAGCTAATGCTACGGCTGAAATTATGTGGATACAGAAGCTACTCTCAGAGTTAAAGATCCCACACTCTAGGGTAGCAAGATTGTGGTGTGATAATCTTGGTGCTACATATCTATCACAAAATCCAGTGTTTCATGCTAGAACTAAGCACATTGAGATAGATTTCCACTTTGTAAGAGAAAGGGTAGCTCAAAAGCTTTTGGATATTCGATTTATACACTCAGGGGATCAAGTAGCTGATGGATTCACGAAACCAATCAGCACTGCAAAGATGAAAGAGTTTAGAAGCAATCTCAACCTCACAGGTGGCTGAGATTGAGGAGGAGTGTTAGAAGATATTGTTAGATATTGTTAGTTGGGAATCCAGGGGTTGTTACCCCGTGTAAATCTATATGTTAATGACTTGTTGTACAAGCCTCTCAGGCAGTATATATACATGTACCGATGCCATCTTGGCATGTTTCCTGTTAAGCCTCCATATCAGGCAGTACATATACAAAACCTGTTTACCATCATTTTTTATGCCATATTAAGAAAACTAAAAATAAAATTACTTTTATAAAAGTGGGTTTTAAGGTGAATCTATAAATATAAGTTTCATATTTTTAAACTAAATATTTTAAAAGTTATTGATAATTTATGTTCTCAATGTTTGACCCAAACCTTGTCTGAGTATGGAGTAGTACACTGCATGTTGCTGAATCATTGCCTCCAGTCTGGCCATAAATAGGTAAGCACATCGCAAATTCTTGCAGAAAAATACCAGTACACTCAGAAAGATATAGCCTGCATGTTTTTAGTTTAGATGCTTAACAAAATTGTTGAATCAAATGAAGACCATCAATATGGAATTCTGAATAGCATCAGATTTCATGCTTCAAGTGTTAGCCGCAGAATACTTAAGTAAGTTCTCTAGCTTCCATAAACATATCGTCACTTTTTACTCATTCAAACATGTTTGGGTTTTCCTTGTTGATTTTGGCATCATCGGTGACTGAAACTATGAAGTGCATGCATGATACATGAGGACTGAGTAGCATAGCGAGGTAGTCACACACACACACACACACACACAGAGAAGGGGGGGAGAGAGAGAGAAGATCTGACCTGGACAGCCCAGACTTGGTGGTGCTTTTGAGGGCTGCAACTGCAAGCTCCTCGTCAGTGTCACGATTCATCCTGTTCACGATGGTCGTCGCGATCTTGTGTGTTTTCTTCGCCGTACATAAGCCAGAGCTGTCGATGCCAGTCGCGGCCGCCGTAGATGGTCAAGGGAGGAGGGAATTGGGTGCGTTGGTGGGCAAGTGGCGGCGGAAGGATATAAAGCCCTAAAATCTCATGCGCATGCGGCATTACTACATGATCGATGGGAGGGGTGACGCGGGTACACGAGCGGGTATAATTTTTTGAGGTAAGAAAAAAATAAAAGGTGTCAACTAAGCTAAGAGAGAAATACGTGTCAACGTTTACATATTTACAAACCCGGCCCACCTGTCATGTTACGATGAGTGATTTAGACGCGTTGGATCTGATCTTAATATAGATCTAACGGACAATAACTAAGGTGGGTAGAAGAGATTAGGGTGAGAGTCTATTTACAATTCCTTCGCTCTTTTATAGTATAGATATAGATATATTTTGTCTTCTCTATTTACTTTTATGCATTACGTTTGATTGGTTAATATAGTAGTTATACTTTAGCATAGGATCTTCGCCTGTATAATAAGGTGATCTAGTTATCACATGTAATTAGAGTAGTAATCTTTAGTGTAGATGTGGTGTCTAGGCTAGGGTTTATCTGAGGTTGCGCTCAATCCCATGGTTAGTTGTGGTAGCCCCAGAGGTGACAACTCTGTCCGATCTTTGTATTCCACCACGTTCAGGTTGATGTTTCGTAGAGCTTTTGGCATCCTTCCCCGACTACCTTCTTCACAGTCTTATTCGAGAGTTAAAAAGGTACTGCTGCTCCAAAGTGCTATTGTATGATTGCTTTATCTACCATAAATTAGTTATATAGAACCAAAGTAATAGAAAAGTATTTAGGAATCTTAAACTCTCCCCATTATCCTCTCACTTTAGCTATCTACTTATTTATCATAGAATTCTCCTGTGTGTGGATGTCATATATTTATAATTCCTATCATATATCATTCACCCCTGCTTTAGTCTAGTTGGTGTACTAGTTAGTAGATATATAATGGTGAACTATCAATGTCTTATTTCATTGTTTTCCAGTGGTAAAATATAAATAACGATATCTAAAATACTCCCGGTAAAATGCTACAATGGTATTTTGTGCCCTTGTGAAATCCTTTATATTTTAATTATGCATAACAAATAACAACAGTCATCTACTAGTGCGCGACATTCGCTTGTGCACAATGCATTCTCCTCTTCGTTGTGGTGGTGCCGCCGGGGAGCAAAAAGGTTTGTTCTCCCCAACTGAGACAAATATTAGGAACATAAACTATTAATAACTTTTAAAATATTTAGTTTAAAAAGATGAAACTTATATGTATAGATTCATCTTGAAACCTACTTTTTCAAAAAAGTAATTTTATTTTTAGTTTTTCTTATATATTTTAATAAAAATAATAAATAAGGTAGAGACCATATCCTTATCCAAAACATCAAGTTTTATGAGTATGGAGTAATACACTGTAATCTAAATATATCAATTTAAAAAATATAAAAGATTCATCATATCCGCCACACCATACATGCATCAATCAAATCTAGAATAAAAGGTTTTTTCTGAAACTTTCCTAATTTCAGATACATGCAATAGTATGTAACTATAGTCGTCCGATCAAAATAAATGAACAGCTCACAGTCATTTGGATGTACCCCATCAAAGTCCTTTCAGATATATGTTGAGTGTGTAAAGGAAGTTTTCGGTCGATAAGGACTCCTTGCCTCTTAGAGTACAATCAGGACTAAATATTAGAAGATTGTAATCGGATTAATTAAGAAGTAATTGAGGCGAAGTTCTTTATTCCAATCTCCTGCTCCCCCCCCCCCCTCCTATGCGCCGCCACCCAGGCCGCTAGCAGCCGCCGCCCCTCCCGGGCGGGCACTCTCCCTTCCCTTCCTCCTTCTCCGATCCACCAAGCCCAATTCACCCTGGCCGACGCGTGTGTTACAAATTGGAATTCATGTTATTCCATTTAGAAAAGAAAGAGTATGAGGTGGTTAACTGACTGCTTACTATATTACCACCTACAAATGGATTGAGCAAAATCTCCCCTCTAACAACACAAGCTGAGATGACAGAATTCGTCACATGCTGGGAAGCTTTAAATGAAATTCAGTTTTACCAGACAGTAGAGGATGAGATTCGATAGAGGACTGCAGATCAAGCATACACAACAGTGAGTGCTTATAAAATTCAATTTGAAGGGACCTTCAGGAAAATCAAAATCAAGCCGATTTGGAAAGTCAATACATAACCAAATGTCGGTTCTTCGCTTGGACATTACTACTCCACAAAAGGATCCTCATGGCCAACAATCTAAGCAAGCTGGGATGGCCCAACGATCAGCTCTGTAAGCTTTGCAGATCTCACCTAGAAACTCCCACTCACCTTTGTAAAGATTGCCCTTTTTACACAAGAGGCATGGGCATTTACTGAAGAGTGGTTTGGTTTTCCAAATTTAAACACGGTCAACATGACAGGTCCCCTCCATAAGTTTTGGCATAAATGTCGGTCAAGTTTGACAAAAATCAGAGTAGATATTTTGATGGAACATTTGAAGAGAGTGAAATAGGAGAACGTTTCAATGAAAGGATTTGCATCCAAGACAAGTCGCAATGCTATGTAAAGATGACATCTAACAGTTTCCTTTGTCCATAGACCCAAATCAAGACTCAAATTAGTGGGCTAGTCGTTTTGTTCTCTTTTTTTCCTCGTAGTCGTGTTTTTTTGGTCGAGGCAGGGGTCTCGCCAAGTATATTTTTTCCTTATCTGCTTCTTTTTCGGGCTTTTTAGAGTTGTGTTATTGGTTTAGGGACTGGCAAACCCTCATGTTCTCTGTTTTTTGTCTTTCTATTGTCTAATAAAACTTGGATAAAATATGTTGACAATCCTTCGGGGAAAAGACCTATATATTACATTACTCTTATTTAAAGATGTAAGTTTTCATGGGTGCAGATGGACGAAACCAGCTATATTTTTTTTTGTGACAAAAAACCAGCTATGAAATTAGTATAGCTAACTTCTCGTTCGTAGACCCTCCTCAGTAGTCAGCAATGCTGATATACTTGCCCAAACTAAACTATAGCAGATAGGAGTAATTCTGCAAGATGCTAAAAGGTGGCCAGGTGGATGTATCCTAAACTGTAAGCGTCTCATCCCTCAAAACAATTAATTAAAGGAAAGCTGGTAAACAATATACTGAGGATATTGCGAGAAAAAGAGCTTGGGGCAGGAAGTAAGCCGAGGCAGGTGAAGAGCACCTTTTTTTACAAGAAAACATAATTATATTAATCAACGGCAAGAAGCTGTGAGAACCATCACATCGTTAAAGTTTGGAGTGCCAAAATAAGAGGACACTCATGACCATGGTTTGCATTGATGCAAACACCTTCAAAGATTGACTGGTGATTCAGTGAGGCACTAAGGGCTTGCTTAGCAAGAGAATCGGCCATCTGATTATGACGTCTATCAATCCTGCGAATAGAAATGGAAGAACCTGTAGCAGAGGAATGGATAAGTTGAGTGAGGGGCTTGATTCTCCAGTCCGGGGGATGAGTAATGTGAACAGCATTCATTAAATTCACCAATTGTTGATTGTCGTGGAGAATAGTGGTCCCCTGTATTTGAAGAGAGGCTAGCAGACACACCGCAAGGGCCATTGCAGCAGCTTCTACCATAATGACAGAAGTGGTTTTCTTTAATAACGCCTTAATGAAAATGCTTTGAGGAGGGGACACCTACATGTTGACAATAAAAATTCCTAGACCAGCAGGTCTAGGATTGTGAGAAGAGTGATTTGGATTTGTGGCTGCATCCGTGTAGCAGTGAATTCCATCCAACATGGTGGGCAAACTGACTAAAATGTTATTTGAGCACTGATTGGGCTGAGGCAGTTCGTCCCTGTCAACATCAGACAACCGACTCAAAACTTTGGTTGGAGTCGCCTGGAGGTGGAGGTGGAGTCAAGTTGATAGTTGGAGATGGAGTCTCTGATGGCTTCCAGGTGACTCTGCATATGTGCTCTGGCTACATGTAGGATATTTGAGGCCGTCTAGGTTTTCCATTGAAAACGGTTGTCATTTTGTGCTTTCCAAATATACCAAAGAATAAAGAGAACATTACAAAGGAAATCATCTGTAGCATTAGTATTGAAAACTAGAGAGATTCCCCGCGCGTTGCCGCAGGTATGATCCTGAAATGTAAAAAGGATTTTTTTAAAAAAAAGATTTTAGGAATTCAACATGAATTTGATAGCATAAATCTCTCTAAAAGTGTTTGATGAAAATGGAATATTTTGAATAAAGTGCTACATAAGGAAGTACGCAATCATTGCTTTATAATGCAAACGCAAGAGTTAAGTAATCTTGGATAAAATATCTCTTAAAAACATAAGGAATCCTTGGTATTGTTGGTTTATAATGCTCAGTTAATAGCTGAGTAATATCTGTACAAAAGAAAACAAATGAAGAGTAATGCAGGATAAATGAAAGCCTAGAATTGCAGCAAGCAGTAGAGTCCTTGCTTGTATCATCCATCACCATGACTGCATTATGAATGCGTAGAATTTTATACAGCAGGAAGCAGTAGAGTCCTTGTGCTTATTGTCCATAAGTAATTCTGCATTTGTCATATAAATATGTGTTGTAAATAGCTATGATCTCACTATTGCTTGTTTGATAACAGCCAAACTGGAAAGCGGCCACAAAAAAAGTTTTACCTCAAGTAACACTATTCTTTTGATGTGGATGTTATGGAAGGACTCTCTGCTTGCCTCCAATGGTACTATGATCTTCTTGGGGAATATATTCCAATACAAACTGCGTGATATTTTTCCGGTAAAATATGGACAGTCATTATGTTTAAGACCTTCTAATTGCATTGAAGTTGAAATGTATGAAATACTTTACCTTGCAGGCATCAAGTTGGTTGCACAGTCTAGATATGGCTTCACAGAATTGATCAAGTGTTTGGAAAAGGATATATGTGGCCTGCTCAAGACTTTGGAAATCCTTGACATGGAGCTGAGCTTCTTTTACTGGCTGGCATGCTCTACTATATCATTGTAAAATTTGTATATCTTTTTAAGGTTGATCTTACTGAATATTTTAAAGTTATTGAAGTGTTGGGAAACCGAGGTCAATGACTCTGTATCCCTGAACATTGGTGATGTGTTTGGGAGCATAAAAAATTGCAGCTGCTTCCATTGCTTCTGCATTTTTGGTGTGCTCACCGTCGTGTGAAATTGCCTATTGTCACATAAGTTTCATATCTGTTTGTCTCCCTCTTGACAGTTTTAATAATAGGCTTTGTACTATGAATCTTTTGTATAACAGCAGTATAAAAAACTTTTAGGCGCCCAGTCAGACCATATTCACTAAAGAAAATAAACCTTACAAAGAAAAATTCATTGAGTATTAAGTTCACACTTGCAGGAATTAAAATAATGTATTTGTAAACAAAAATTATAGTCGACATTACACTGTAACTACCATCAATTAAGATGAACACTAAGCATGAACGATGATAAAAGTTGTTCCATATATTCTCTCTCATTTTTGGACTATCTTCTGATGTAACTTGTTCTAAATAAATTAGAATAGGCAAGCATCTAAACTGACAATGGTTAAGCAAATAACCAAGTTTCTGAAATAAGGAGACCCAACAATGAGCAATATAACAAATAGTATTTGATATCACTTGCTACTGTTTCATCTAAAAACCAAACCAACCTGCTATCACAGTTCTACTGCTACTAAAATACATAGAACCTACTAAAAATCAGAGATGAACTGACTCAAGTTCTAAAATTGAAAGTAATGCTATTTAAATTTGGTCAGGTGAGGTGATCACTTTCATTTTGTCAGGCAATGTGTAATTAGCATATGCTATGCACTGAACAAAAACAACCTTTTATCACAGTTCTACTACTACTAAAAGACAGAGAACCTACTAAAAAACAGAGATAAACCTACTGAAGTTGTAAATCTGAAAGAACTGCTATCTATTTGATCAGGTCAGCTGACCACTTATTTGTATCATGTGCCACCCCTTCCCAATTTCTGATACTATCTGAATACCTCCCCTCACATGTAAGACACTCAGTTTTATCATGCTGTACCTTATGTGTGTTTGCGCATGATCAACTGAATGTCAAGGATACATCAATGAGAGGTTGGGCTAGTATACTAAGTTACTATCTGGCTAAAGTGAAATGGCTACTTTGGTTATCACGTGTGGATGCTACATATCAGTTATTGAATACGTGAACCATTTCACTGAGTAGAATTAGATACTTAAAAATATGGAAAACACCTATGATGATTTTCTGTTCTAGCCCATTTTTCTTCATTATTTAAGCAATCATTGTAGAAGCATCTTACATCTTCATAAGAGATTTCACAGTTCACAGTAAGCATCACATAAACTTTTGTTACAAATTTCAATGAGCTTATAAAATTAGATAATTAGCCTATTCTATGCACTGAACAAAAACAACCTGCTACTACATTTCTGATGCTACTAAAAGACAGAAAACCTACTAAAAACAGAGATCAACCTACTGAAGTTCTAAAACTCAAAGGAGCTGCTATCTATTTCATCAGGTCAGATGACCACTTTCATGTTCTCAAGCAATGGCTAATTAGCATATCCTATTCACTGAACAAAAACAAAGATAATCCTATTCACTGGAAAAAAACAAAGAGATCATATTCACTGACCTTTGATTGGTGAATGTTACTTGTGGATCTCAATTAGAACAGGACCAGTCAAACTATCCACCAAGAAAATAAACCTTGGAATCCAGTAACAACAATTGTTAGCCGATATGCACATGGAAATGATATGTGAAGAATGGCAGTGGAAATCATTGATACACTAACCTTTGCTGTAGTAACAATTCTTTTGGAATTCCAATAGGAGAACCTCATGAAACATATATGCATCAAAGAAGTCCCTGAAGCCTCCAACTCCAAGCGAAAATGTCATGTATTTTCTGTAGAAGGGAGTGACAATAATTAAGCGAGTGTTGTAACAGTGACTGTGAGAAGGTTATGGGGTTTATTACAAACTTCAAGGCAGAGGATGCAGGTATGCAGCTACAAATTAGGGAGTTGAATATGCATGGCACTGGAAAAGGTGCATAGTTTGTGGTAGGAGACATTTGGCAACAACCTAGGGAACCTTTCAGGGCAGCAAATAGGTCATTGTGGTTTTTTAAGGCAACATAATCTTCCCATAATCTATAGCAATAGAAAAATAATAATGATATGGCTGCTGAAATCCTGATTAGCAAACTATAGAAACATGAAATTAACGATGCTCAAATTATTACCTTGTAGCGACCAACCCTGAAGCTAAAATTGGTTTGATCTATTTTTCAGGCTGACCGTGGACTCAATAAAACACTGTGTTTTTTGAAGATTAGCTTTCTAGAAAATTAATAATTGTAGTGTGTCAAGCTCATGTTGATGAGATTAATTGCACACTGAACTTACTAATATTTTGTTGGGTGTAAACTGACCAAGTTGTGGAGCAGGAAGCAGAAACGTGGATGGATTGATAAGATTTTGTATTGCAGTAAAAACACTTGAATATTTGGGTTGCTTCATGAGTCGTATGATCCTGTCAATTTATATACCATGTCAGAAATACATATAGTGAGCTGCAGGGTTAAGAGAAGGGACTGCCAACAAAAATAACAGTAAGGACAGAAAACATGGAGGGAAAAGTAATGGGTGAATGCGATTTATAAGTGGATTCAAAGAATGGGTTGTAGACTTGTATAGCATTCTATTGTGATATGGTTGAACATGCGAGGCAGGCTCTATACTTATATATAAGGCAGCAAGAATTATAGTCATAAACAGACTTAGCATCAAGGCTAACTGGAATGAAAAAATCACAATCTTATCCTAACTCTTCAAAACACATCATGATGAACAGATTCATAGTGTGGAAAATTGCCTAAAAAGGTTCCATTTGTTATCTGAAGATAGTGTCGATGGTACATAAGGACATCTAAACTGTATAAATGATGGAAGCACTTAGTAAGAAATGGTGAAAATGAAACAATTATAACAAAAAAACATGTTTCAGTTTGGCTGTCTCAATCAACAATTGTCGGCATGGCCATGACCATGTCGAACTCCTCAATTTAGGCAGATGACGGTCTAGGAAATAATAACAAATGCAAGCAGTGCTAACTGCATGTCATGTTAAATCAAATCCGTGGAGGAAACATCTAGTTTGGTAACAAAAAACAATCATGGTGGTGGCTGGTGCAGCCGGAGGCAAGAGCAAGAAAGATAATCACTTTATTTGCTGCAAAAATGACAATCCTACAAACCCTTGGGCATGCATGTTCCATTAACCGGGAAGTGTTAACTAACCTTGATTTAGAAGCAGCAGAACTTTGTGTAGGTGTCAGTGTATAATATCATTGACTGGCATCAACTAAAATTGCAACGGCGACCAATGGATTCAATAGAGGGACCAAGGATCAAAAAATAACCTGGCTCCCATCAATAGCACTCTGGTAATGTACAGATTCAGTCATAACACTGAAAGTAAAAAAATGAAAAAGAAAAAGGGGAAAAGACAACAAAGCAATTACACCTACGACTACCACTGAATGGGCTAAATTGGTGGTCGTCAGATCCCACTTCCATATGCATTACTATCTATGATGTTGCTGCCGAGAGAAGGCTGAAGAGGAAGAACAACAGTAGTGTCAGTAGACTGAGGAGAAGCAGGAGTGGCTCGGAGGAGTAGGCCAAGGAAAACTGACCGAGATATCCATTGTCGGCGAGGTCGAGACCATCGAGGGTAGCGCCGCTAGCCAAGACTCCCGCATCGCCGCCGAGGAGGCCGCCTGCGCACTGGGGCTGTGCGCCGCTAGGGTTTGCCCACGCAAGGGCTGCCGTGCTAGCGTGAAAAGGAAGGAGAAGGAACGGGGTGGAGCACACGCGGAGAAGGCAGAGCACGCGGTGCGGGACGGCATGGGGAAGGGGAAGAAGATGGCGTCCCTGTGCGGCGCGGGCGGAGGCGACGGACGAAGCGCGGCTTCCATCCGGAGCCACATTCACCTCCGCATAAGGCAGGATTTGCATGAAGGAAGTGGATCCGCCGCTGCGCAACCAGAGACTAAGCGAGCGGGAACCGTAGGGGAAGCGGATCCAGCGCAGCCACGACGAAGCGCGAGCGAGGAGCGCAGGAGAAGCGGATCCGGCGCGGCGGCGACGAAGCGAAACGAAGGATGCAGTGGTGGGGAATTAGAATGACGTCAACATACGGCCAGCAGGGTGCGGTGGTGGGGAAACCGAAAACATGACGTCCGCTTACATCATTTTTTTGAATCCTAATTTTTGATTGGAGGGGATGTCTTAGTGGGTCTTTGCTTTATAGAAGTATAGGATAGAAGACAGAGTCATTTGAAGGCCATCTTCCTCATCAAGTAGAGTATTAATATGAAGGGAGGGGAGGCCTAAAGACCAAACCTGCATAGGTAAATGGCATTTAAAGAAGAGGTGTTGGTCATTTTTAGCACTCCCACAGTAGGAGCAAATCTCATCAATATGTGTGAAGAATCTTCCTGCTCGTTCACCTGTTGCAACTGCCCGCCTAATTAACCTCCAGGCAAAGGCTTGTAGAAGAGGAGGAATTATTTTGCTTTTTTAGGCTTTTTGTAGGATGATATTAGCATCAGCTGAAATGCTTCAGGATCCTTGGTACGGTAAAATGTGTTCCTGCAGATTAGCTAAATCCAAATATAAGAGTAAGCAGCCTTTGTGGTACACTGACCATCTTTAGCTGGCATCCATCTGAGGATGTCTTGCTAATCTGAGTCGACCACCAGCGTAGCTGTGATGGTCTGTACAGCCTGTTCAGAAAAGGTTATGCAAAGAAGATGATAATTCCAATTATTAGTGTTAGAAATCCGCAGATCAGCTGGAAGGCAGCGGGTTGTTGACCACAGGCAAAGTTAGATGATCTTGGATGTGTTTCCAGATTGGTGTCCAAGGTTCAGACCAAATGGAAGTATTACCTGCATGGATTTGATAAATTGAATTATTTGATAAATGCATTTTTACCTATTGACCCGGGACCTTGAGCTAGGGCATGCCAGAAAAGAGTGGTTAGGGTAATATTTAGCTTTAAAGATAGCAGACATAAAAGGATTTTTGTTAGTAACAATGTTCCAAACAGAATGAATGATTAAACTTTTGTTAACTAAGTGGAGATCTCTAATGCCAAGTCCACCATTGTTTTTAGGTTGACAGATGTCATCCCAAGAGCGCCATGCATCAGGGAGGGTGTTGACGACTGCAAGAATCATGGATACTACTCAATTAAGTTTCAGCTCAGCATATCACCCATGAATAGATGGGATTTCCAAAATTGAATTTATAGTACAAACTATAGTTGTGGAAGAAGAATTTAAAATTTTACAACTTTCCAAAATTCACATATAATCCTATCTTAAATTCATAGGGTGAGGAGTGAGAAATAGATTTCATGGTACAACTTAAGTTATAGGTGATTCTATAGATTTTTCTTCCACAACTACATAGTTTATACAATATATTTAATTTCAAAAATTCTCGAGAATACAACTATAGTTTATACAATAAATTCAATTCTAAAAATTCTGGAAAGCCAAACGGGTAAAGGTAATGCAAGGAAAGGGTCTTGGGGAAGGAAGTGAGGCGGGTGAAGAGCATCTTGTGCACCATGCATCGACGACTGCAAGGGATACACTCGGTTGAGTTTCAGCTCAGCATATCACCCATGAATAGATGGCCAAATGGAACTACAGCGATCCATAAACATTTACTTTTGATTCAAGTAAACCTTGACGTATAATGATTATCGTCCATCACCATCACAGAAAGCATCATCCCACAAGATTTGTCACCCAGGCAAAAACAAAAACTAGTCCAGCCACCTCATTACAGTACACTGCAGAAACGACAATCAGTGTCCACAGACAAGTTCATAGGTTTCTTACACACATTAGTCAACATCAAATACATTAAAAAAAAACTACCCAAAAACCGAAATAACCGACCAGGAGATATTAAAACCTAATGTGCAGCAGCCAAGGAAGCCAACACCATGAGTTTGGCCAAACCCACGACGGCTGTTGCCTTTAGCAGCATTCTTGGTCTGACCCTCGAAAATCTCTTTGTAGAAGTCAATGGTAAGACTACAATAGCTTACACCAGCCTTCTTAGGCCTAAAAGACTTCACTTTCTTTACCACAATCTTATCACCTAGAAATGCCTTCACAAAGACCTGTAGCTCACCACCGATTTCCACAGCAGCAACACAACGTGAGAGTTTGATACTTCCTCCACATCCTAGAGCTGGCAGGTTACCGTCACTACAATCCAGTAAGACAATATCTGCAGCAGGTATGCTGGCGGTACCAGCAGTAAACTGGGCACGTAAACCACGTGGCCATGATCCACTAGTGATTTGCACCTCGATTGTTGCCTCCACTGAACGAACAATAGAGCCAAGTTGAAACTGTAGTTCGCTAAGCTTGCTGGCATACTCCCTTTCCAGAAGGTGCGAGTCAAGCCGAGAGAAGTGGTGGTAAGTTACAGCTAGAAAGCTCAACCATTGATCCTTGGACTCGGTAGTGCCCTTAACTTTCAGATTAACCTCAAAGGTCGCAGGGTCCAACACCACAACAGCACGCATGGGGCCTGTCAAGTTCAAATATGGATCCTATATGCAACACCACCAAATAATGTTAGGTAAATTGAAGTGAACCAAGAGACTAATAAAACAGTACGGAGCATTGCAAACCAACATTGTAAACACAAAGTAAACAACAGAAAAGGCTGATACAGAACATTTTGTTCCATGCATCATTGACATGTAAAAAACAGCACATTGTTGTGTGCATATAATCATGCATGTACCGTTTTCAAGACAACACAGAAGATATCGGCCATGATTAAATATATTAATAACCTAGGTATGCTACTTTAGCTTATAAATAACAGATTGGAGGGAGGGGAGTGAACCAGTTGGCAACCTCCTAGCTGGACACTCACCATGTCCCTGACACAACGTGCATGTGCTCCCTATATATAATGTAATAACAACAACAATGTGTGCCAGTTTGATTAGTACATAATCTTTTATTCTCAAATATTGTTAAACCTTCTTTTTTGAAAATTCTGGGTTGAGCCATGCGAACTTTGAACTCGGTGTCTGCAATTCCGTTGCTTCAAGTAATGAAGTTCAGGTTTCCCATTGTGTGGGAAAATAAAATATCAGAGTATCAAGCCCACAAATATGACAGATTCAGTAATCAGCAACCCTCCATTCCAAGTTCTAAATCATTTTGACATAGAAAAGATCAATTGACTTCCAATTTTAGAATGGATGTACATAAATAAATAAATTATAAAAAAAGGAATTATAGACACAGAGACGACATTGTGAAGCACGCCATGCCCGCCATGATTATAACATGCAACAGTATTACAGCAGACAGAGAGTTGGTGAAGAAATTAAAATATGATTGCTTCATCATGCAGCAAAGCAAGAAGCATCAATCAAGGAATTGAATGACTACCTAGTAAGAAATAATACAAACCTCTCGAGTAACGATTTGGCAGAAGTTTCTTGGGCGGTACAAGATGATATTGCGATTGTGGTCAATGCAGTCACGTATGGCAACCATCCCAAACACCTGGAGCGGCCACTGTAAACCACTTGCCAGCTTTGCTATTTTGAGTGAAAAGACCTGCAGGGTAGTCTGTGGGGCAGCACGGTCAGGAGGCTTCCGTTCGTGAAACGCTTGTTTGGGATCTTTGCTGCAAGTAGATTAATTTAGAATAAGTTATTAAGGAGTCCATCGACAAGCGAAATAACGAATGCATATACAAAGATAAAGATGACATCTTTTAACTACTATATATCACTGTTAAGTTTATATATGGGTGAAGTTGTGATACATCCACGCTAGCACATATAAAGGACGGAATATGTGATTGGATCCTTTGCACAACTTGCCATGTCCGGCATGGAGCCAAACATTCATACTTCTGGTTAACCTTGCCGGGCAAAACGACCTAGCTAGCTAGGGCAAAAGGCCAAAATTGAATCAGTCCCCAATTAAGACTGCATCAATTCAAGCCGGGATATAAGAAAAACATCAAACATAACAATAGGATTATCTTTAACTGTTGAGGGATGGGAGAAAACGACGCAGGATAGAAACAGGCAACCGGCCAGCCACAGCAGTAAGATCGAGGTACCAATTGCAAATTAAAGAGAGGTTACATGGATTTGGAAGGGCAAATAAACAACTTACTAGTGTCTTCGAAGTCTCCGCAGTAGCTAGAGTACATCTGGTTCCATGTATCCCTAAACTTGCTAGCCTCCACGGCGAGGTAGCGATCCTCGAAGTCATGCACTTCCTCTTCTTCCTCTTCTCCTTCTTCTTCTTCTTGTAAACCCCCTTCCGCCAGCCCCTTCTGCGCCGCCGTCTCCTCGGCAACAGCTGCCGCCGTCCTGTTCCACCGATTGAGTCCCGGCACCGTACGCACGCTCACCTCCGCTAGTGCAGTCTTTTCTTCCTGCATCGCTTGCACGGGTCTCATGGCTATCTCCATCACCGCCGCCGCTAACGACGATCAATTGGATTCCTCGCCTCCGCCGCCGCCGCCGCCGATCGAAACCTAGATCTGGTTGTCGATGCGTGCGGGTTACTTCGGCCTGCCCCAACCCTAGTTGCCCACCTCCAGCGGCTAGCGATATAAATAAGGGAAACAGGCCCAAGCCCAACCTTTTCCGTGTCCAATTCCGAAATTTTTATTTATTTATTTACTTTTTTTCCTTAAAAAATCGCATTTGCGCCCGAGACGTCAACCCGACTTTGCACCCTGTTAGAAAATTAAACACTTTAGAAAAGTCTAGACTATAATAATATATATACTCCCTCCATCCCATGGACTTTATCGTTGGAAACCGTATACTCCTTAAAAACACGTTTCTCGGACGACGTTCTCCATAAAACGGAGGAACACGTTTTCTCGGACGACGTTCTCCATGGGACGGAGGGAGTAAATGTTTAAGTCCTTGATGCCCAGCGGACATTCTTCGTCAATGCCAACAACGTGCTCAACCGTGAGCCTTTTTGCTCATACGCCATTATAAAAGATGCATTCGACCCTTATGCTTTTAAAAGTTTGATCCGACTTGTGTGTCCAACTTCATCTTTATTTTTGCCTCTCGTTTCCGTTTGCAAGACCTAACATATGGGACCGACCAAAGAAAATGTCCAAAACACCCTTTTCTCATCCCTATCCTCTCACCCTCTCACGTACACATAACCCCTGCGCACCATATACCAGCGTCTTCCAGTTCCTTCTAGTGAGGAAAAAAATAAAGAAGAAAAAACTCTAAAAAGGAACAACGAAAAACAAAAAGGAAAAATAAAGGGAGGAAAGGAACAAACCTGTTTTCGACCGGCCCCTGAGCTCTCGCTTCGAAGCCAACGTCGCCGCTCCGCTCTCTTCCTGCCTTCAGCTAGTGCTTCACCTCTCCTCCGCTTCAGGAAGAGGCCACGGCCACGTGAGGGAGAGCGCCTTAGTTGGCTGGGGCAATGCCCACGCAGCGGGCTTCTCGTGGCAGCGGGCACACCCGCATCTGCTCGCCAGCAAAGGCTACCGGGCGGTGGCTGCGCTTCATGCGCTTCGCGCCTGCTCGCTGGGGTCAGTGCCGCGTGCCGGGCTGCGGGCCTGCGCCTGCTCACCGTGGCCCCACATGCACCCTATGGTGGCGCGCCGGCGGCTTCCGGCGTTAGCGCCCACATGCACCACGGCCAAGGCCGCGCTCGCGCACTAACTAACTCCACCCGCTCTCCGGGCGTCCGGGACAACCGCGGCTCTCCACCTCTTCTCTCACCCCAGCCAGCCGCCACTATGGCGCGTCTTTGAGCGACCATGGCGGCGCCACGCCCGCCACCGTGGGCCAGCGCCGGCGCCCGCGGCGCCCCACCCCAGGCGCGCGCCACCCGGCGTCGGCGAGGAGAGGCGTGGAGATGGAGGAACACCGCTCCGGGTTCGGCCGCGACATGGTGATTGGGCTCACACCGACGCCGGCATCTGCCCACTACCGTCAGCCGGCGTCTTGAGGATGCCCCGCCGCCAAAGTGGAAGGGCTCTGCCGATTCCGGTCGATCATGGCGGCAAGGTGTCAACTAACAAAGGTCATCAGCGAGGTTCGGGGCCCAGCGCAGCCATCAACGACTGCGGCGCCGCCCGGGGCGGCTTCGAACCCGCGACACGCACGGCCAGCAATGGCGGGCAACTTCTTGTAAACGCCGACGTGCGTGGCAACGCGCACGACTTGCGACGTCCGGGATGGCTG